>CAOJCR013012970.1:0-11794 GCA_948330485.1 Euphorbia neoarborescens | reverse complement strand
GAAATTGGGAATTTATCCTAGCTTTCTTGAAAGTCAGTCTACTTCAAATGCAAAAAATCTGGAGATCGTGCTTAGTCAGAATATATATCTTCCTTCCTGTGCTGGGCTTTTCAGGACATTGCATGTTATTTTCTCATAGGGTAGAAGAGCCTATATTTGTATATATACACACATGAAAAATTTTAGAGTGTGTCTGGCGGACCACGTCAGCGTGGTATGCCTAGACACAAAAAGGTGTGGGCCCCACATTTTTTGGTGAGTCCCACAGCATTAAATGTGGAGTCAAATGTGGGACCCACATTTTTATTGTGTCTAGGCACACCACGCTGACGTGGTACGCCTGGCACACTCTAAAATTTCTCATACACACATGTATCAAGATCAGCCAAACTTATTCCAGAAGAACCAAACTTAAAGGGGCAACTTAGTTGTTTTTTCATTACTCTATCATTAAAGAAGGCAACTTTTTTCACCTGGTTCAGAAGCACCATTTCCAAGCTCAACTTTGAGGGCACTAGAATTGGCAGCTCGTTATATATATAGCAATAGATGCCAGCTAATGTTGCACGTTTGGTTTTATACAATAAACTTCTACCAGAAATAACCTTAATTACTACCTATTTCATAGTCAAACTGTTTTACTATTGAGTTCTGGAGCCAGAAGTATGTACTATGGCTAAAAAATTAAGAATTCCAAGTCCAGAAGCCTGCCTCTCATTCAAATGTTTGATAATTGTACAAAATCACTAGCATCAAAACCTACGATCCATAATTGGGTTATCTTTCTGCTACTTATACAATCCCAAATCATAGAAACGTTGGACCAGAAGAATAAATTTTTGAATATATGGGCTGGAGAAATTTCAGAAATGAAGAAGCTAGTCATTGTTTGTAAATGTCTTTTGACAGGTTATCTCTCACAAATGCTCAATATTTTTTGCTGAAAATTCACACTAATGTAATGTTGTTCTGAACGTATTATGAAAACAAATCCCAAAATGATTTTGAGGACAAGCATAAGATGCTGAAAGCTTTTTTTAATTATCTAATGGAACTGGTCCTAGAAGGGACTATAAGATCTGCAGACCTAAAAAATGAAGATCACTAGTGAGCACTCATATTTTCACTTCAATGAAGCTAGGATATAATTGAAGAAACGCTCATCCAGGTTACTGATAGAGGAAGCAGGGTTACTTCTTCCTAATCTGTTAGTCATATCTCAATATACAGATATCGATGCCAGAAAAATCCGGTTTGGCCTAATCCTATAAAATGCGCTGACAGAATTTCCATTGCTGACCTTTCTCAGTACTTGCCTGCCAGTTGGTTCTAGAAATTGAAACCAACAAGAAAAATGAGAGTTCAAAGAAGTGTCCTATGATTTCTCCTTCACACTTCACTTCAAACAATTATAACAGTTCTAACTAAAACTTGCACAGAACTCATAATATCCTGAAGAAGAAAAAAGTAAGAAACAGCACAAAATCTGCACATAAAACTAAAATAAGTTGCATTGCAGCTGAGTTGGTCGGCTTAGGATCAACAAGGGAAGAGAAAATAAAAAATCATAGGTAAATCCCAGGCAAAACACAGCCAAATAACAGTACAACTTTCTATTGTGTAGCCAAGATTTTAAAGTTCAACAAAATCTGGCATTTAAAGCTACAAGCCACATGTAAAATACTAATAGCTTACTGGAATATTATGCAGCACTAAGTGATCCATGATAAGAAGTAATCAATGAATTCAGAAGGCGGATGAAACCGAAATGTGCAAAGTAATACTTACAGTTCTCTTAATTTTGTCAGATTTCCCAATGATGAGGGGATTTCTCCACTAAAGTTATTGTCTTCCAAATGCCTTCAAAAGAAGAAACAAAAAAAGTCAAATAAGAGGAGACAAAAACCTACATCAGCAGAATCCAATAGTTCCCGCACCCCTATGAGGCACGGACACGAGACATTGACACGGACACGGGACACGGACATTTTCAGAAATGGGGGATACTGACACGTGAGTACACAATAAATTTTAAAAATTTAAAAATATATATATATATATATATATATATATATATATATATATATAAAGCATAAATAACAAAATTTCAACAAACAAATACTATAATTCAATCCAAATCATACTAAATGTTCAAATGCCATTAAAGTCCAATCGTAATATGCTTCAACACCAGTGTCACGTATATGCATATTTTTTTTTTTGGTCACAATATGCATATTAAATTAGCTAATCAGCTATTGTATTCAATTCCCTAAGTCAAAGCTAATGCACTAGTTGTTAGGGTTGTTAGAGAATTAATTATATTAATTGTCTTATTAGGGAGGTGGAATCTTAGTTGTATCATGCCTACTAAGGCAATTCTTTCAATCAAAACAATCAGAATTTAATCTTCTCTCTCCGTATCTATATCTATCTCTCTTTCTTCCCTACTCTTCTTTTCCTTCTTCCTCAGCTTTAGAGCTGACTCTAACTCTCTCTCTTTTTCTCTAAATCTCTTCTTAACCATCCGCTTGCTAAAATCTCATCCTAGATCTTTTTCTAAATACCCCTAAACGTGACAACCAGCACCTGAAACAAAAGCAAGAACATATGTTGCATCCTCAACAGCTCAAACACTGGCAGATGCAGCAACAAATACTAAATCAGTAGATGTTGCAACAACACCAGCGCACTGCTTGCAACCATCAACAGAGAAATCAGGAGCATCCAAAATTAACTCTACAAAACGTGTCCCCCACCGTGTCCAAACGTGTCAAAACGTGTCACATCCAAAAAACGTGTCGGACTTGCCACGTGGCGTGTCCGGCCATGTCGGAGTGTCCGACACGGACACTCCGACCTCCCGAAAGTGTCGGTGCTTCATAGCCGCACCCCAAACTATGTTTCAACAAATTGGACGGTATAAACCAAATACGACCCAGTAGAACCATGCCAACGCCTAGTACTCCATCAACTCGTCGAGGCATAAGACCAACAAATCCACTTATAAAGTCAATGTTCTAGGCCCACCAAGTTTTGCATTATACGTGAAGAGAGGAATAAAATCTTACAATTTTTCTAGGAGCTTCAATGGAGAGAGATCAGGTATTGAACCTGAAAAATTGTTGTTTCCAAGCCAGCTGTCAAAGTAAAATAAATCCATTTAGGAATCTTATGTTCAGTTTCCATTTTTAAGTAAATTTAGGTTTGACTACCTACACGTCTGTCAGTGCTGACATCCTGCCGATACCTGGTGGCAATAATCCTGAAAGACCCATGCTTGTAAGATTCCTGAACACAGTACAGAAAGCCCAAATAAACAATTTGTGATACTATAGTAATATAAATAACAGATATCATGTGTCTCAAATCTAACTCACAATGCAACCACACGAATCCGAAGCCCATAAGAACATGTAATTCCAGTCCAAGGATACTGACGAGGCATGCAAGGATCACCCGCCCAGTCTTCTGGAGGGTTCTCTATATTGCTTCTAATATGTTCCAATCCAATTACTGCAAAAAAAAAAAAAAAAAAAAATCCAACTTCACCGTTATTAGAATGAATAGTAGCAGACCCAAAATGAATCCTATGCAGAAGATTTTCAAACAAAACCCAACTCCACCTATAAGAACCCAGAAGTAAATAACCATTTCCGCGAGCTATGAACAAAGCCTAGATATTGAAACGGATTCTCGTGTCATTCGTTGTTTAGAGAACTAATTTTCAGTTTCATTAATCCCAGACGTTTAAAGTCCCAGCCCTAGAAAAGAAACGGTAATAAATTTTCAGTAATCATACATACCATCTCTAACAAGAGTTCTTCCTCCCATTGTCATGACTCGAAAAACCTCTCCAGCATTGATCAGCGGAGGGAAATTAGAACCAGAAGTAGGAGCTAAACTGATAGTTGTAAGACCCCCAAGAGGCCACTGGGTTGCAAAGACTGCACTTCCTTCTTCTGATAGGACCAAATTCTTGTAATAAATTACCCCATTTACGCTTACATTCAGAGACCTTGTTCTTCCATCGGATGAACTACGACTATCAGCAAAATATAGAGCAATGTAATACAGAGACTGCTCAAGAGGATTTGAGGGCCATTTTAAATCCACGGGACCAGGTTGAGAAACAGTCAGTTCTGTTCCAAATATCTTCGAAGGAGGCAGATTCCAAATACCATCAACGGATACATTTTTACTTGTGGATACGGTGGAATCTCTGGCCCCAAATGGCGCCCAGAATCGATCGAATTGATCATCAGGATATCTGATAATTAGAAAGTTCAAAAATTCAGTTCGACCATAAAAATAAAGAAAACTCTGTAAAATTCTATTTACGTCCACTTTGAATTATTAGGGGAATCTATTTTTAACTCACCGAATGATAGATCCATTGTACCCAAAATTGTGCCTTGCAACCAAGCTAAGTCCAGTACGCCTAAAATCCGTAGAATTATACAACGAATCCCCCAAAATCACGAACTCCACGGCCGAAATAAACGGGTCGGAATCCGTGTAAGAATTTACCCCGATACACAAACTCATAATCTTCCTCTGAGCCAAAAAAAACCCCTCATAGTAAGACGACATACCGTTCGCATAATCCTCAGTCGTGTTCACCACGCTCCACAAAGTCCCATCCACAATCTGATCAAAAACCGGCGGCACGGAGTTACCATTAACCCCGCCGTAAAAGTACGTCGTCCTCACCATATATTTAGCGCCGCGATAAACCGGAACATCATAACAGAACTTCCGGTTACCATTGCTGTCGAAAGGGAACGATCTAACGGAAGAGAGAATAGGAACAAGTACCGGAATCGTTAGACTCTTAGAAGTCCCAACGCTGATAGACCCCGCATCTGTAACCCATTCCCGGCCGTCAATAGCGGAAGGTGCAGCGGCGCCACAATCGATAAAAGTACCTACAAAATCAGTTCAAAATTAAAATCAATCGTACACAACCGGAAAAGCAATTGAAACCATGAATACCTCTGGGAGGGGGTTGAGAGAGAGAAATTGAGAAAGTAAAAAGGAAGAAGAAGAGAGAGGGGATGAGGGGAAAGGTCATGGTGAGGTGAGGGGATTGGCAAGTAAAAATGGAGATTGAAGAGAGAAGATGGGAAATAGAGAGGGATTGAAATAACAAAGTAGGTGGAAGAGAAGAAGAATTCAATGGGTCAGTAGGAGAAGAAAGGAATAGCAATGGAGGGGAAGAAGGAGAGTGAAGTTGGCAAAGAGAGGAAGGAATTTTGATGACGCGGGAAAAAGAAGGAAGATTGGGGCCAGGTCTTATTAGTGCAGAGGCAGTTAGCCTGTTCTGTTTTTTTAATTATTGTTATAACCGCGTAAGGTATTATTGCAAAAGTTTTTATTTAGTCCTTTTACTTCCTTATATTCTATATATTACCCATGTATTCTTTAAAATTCTCTAATCTTTCCTTTTCCATCATTAATTTTAACGGAACTGCAAAGTTATTAAAATTTTACTGGATTAATTTTTGCTTCATATGTGGACTTTTAACAATTCATTTGTTAGGAGCTAGATTATCCAAAATTGAAAATCTAAGAAATAATGAAGTAGGGTTGTGAATGGTGTGGAATGGGATGGAGAATTTCATTTCCGATCTTATTTTAAATATGGATCTCTGTTTATGCTTCGTTAAATAAATAAAGAATAATTTTAATTTTACTTCCGTTTTTAGCGGAGAATGGATCTCCATGGGATTTCAATATTCCCATTAAGATATTAAAAATATTTTTTTTATATTTTACTCTTTAATTATTAAAAAAATACATAATTATATATTATAACATTTGAATGAATTTATTTTAATACCTATAACAATAAGAATATTTTTATATGAAGAAATTTTATTTTTATTTGTATCAATTTAATAAAGTAAAATAAAAGGACCAATATAATAAATATAGTCAAAAGAACTAATAAAAATTCTCAGGGTGCATGAATGAGTCAGAGATAAAGAATGCGGGGCGAAAAGGGATAATCTCATTCCCGCTCCATTTAGTAAATAGAAAAAAATATCTCTATTTCCGCTCTGTAAAAAATTTTAATGGAAAATTTGTGTCTCTTTCTACCACTCTATTGATAACCCTATGCTGGATTAACAAAAGTAAAGGAGCCAAACATAAAAAAATAACAAAAATATGGACCAAAACATTAATTTGCCACTAATTCTTCGTTTACCCTCTCTCTTTTCTCTCTCTGTTTTTTTTTTTTATCTCCATTAAAAATTAAACAAAAATAATCTTTTAAGTTTTAACTGTAGATATATACCCCCATTGAGTTGGCTTTATTCATAGGATTTTCTGTTGTTTAAATAATAATTATACAAATAAGATGTTGAAAATTTATTTTAAAATATGGTTTTTTTTTCAAATCGGTAATGGATTTGATAATTCTTTTAATTTTTTCATAACAAAATTGTTTTATTAAAAAAATTTAATCAATTTGTTGATGTGTTAATATCAATTCAGACTAATTACTAACTGAATTGAATTATCAATTAATCAAAATTAATTTTATTTATTTTATTAATTCAATTGAAACCGAATAAATAAAGAATAAATATTACCAACTTTCAGAAGTGGTGTTTATTCATTATTTGGATCAAGCGTCAATTAAAGTATAGTATAAAATGTTACAGTATAGTTTATAAAATATTATGTTCGTATTTCTATTGTTTAGTTTTTGAATGCCAGTATTTAATTATTTAATTCCGAAATATTTCAGTTTCTTTTGTTTATAAATCAGCAAATAAGATAGTTCGTTCCTTAACAAAAGCTGTTTGTTTCGATACTGATCAAAAGGAGTGGGTTGGTATGCCAACCTTCTTATTTTATGTTTCTAAAGATTGATTTATTAATACAGTTTGCATTTTGATCCAAAAAAAATTTATTAATTTAAATTCAGTTTAAAACTTAAATTTAAGTTGGCCTAAAAGAACCAATTCACAATATAATAAACGAATCTAAGAATTTTAATTATTTTTTTATAAAGTAAATGCATTTGTTTTGTAATTGATTTCTGATTACTTTTTCAACAGCTCGATTTGTCCAAATTTAGTAAATTACCTCGTATCATTTCTTTTAACTTAATTTGATAAATATTTACAATTTTGTAAAATAATTTAAAAACTAATTTTAACTATTTATTTTTAAAAATCAATTAAATTAAATAAACAACCATATAATTTGAAAAAATGATCATATAACTCACAAACTATAAAACTTAAAAACACATCCATATAACTTGAAAACGTAACAATATTACTAAAAAATGCAATGCAAAGTTTAATGATTGTATTTTTTAGCTGTATATATTTTCATGTTTCATGATTGTATGTTTACTTCAACCGATTTTTAAAAATATATATAAAAAGTTATAAATATTTATTTTATATTTTCAATGCATATTGTTTTTTTGATATTATGACAGTGGTTTCTCTCACACCTTCCATTTAAGAAGAGTTTATCAACCATTACTCATTTCTATTATGATTAACACAATTTAAGATATTTTAAAAAATTATGGTAAATATCTATAATTTATAAAAGAATTCAAAGACTAATTTTTTTTTTTTGTAGAGATTCAAAGACTAATTTTGTTTCTACATATTTTTAAAAATTAATAGAAATAAAAATACAACCATATAACTTGAAAATACAACCATTTAAAAATTTATCGTTATTTTTTAAATTACGTGGTTATATCTTTTAGTTATATAATCACATTGATTGCGTCATGAATTTTGCATTTGTCATAAGTTGTTCAGTAAAAAATATCTATAATAAAAATTAATTCTCTTTATTTTAAAGTTTAAATTACGACAAAAATCAAAATATATAATTTGAACATAATAAAAATTTTCAAAATTCATGATTAATTATTTTTTAATTAGTCATATATTACAACTATTTAAATTTTATTATCAACATATACAACTATACCTTATTTTACAATAATTCATTTCACATTTTTATATAATTTGTTATGACTCATTCTTTTAAGCGGAATTCTCCCTTCAAGTGTTGTAGTCATTTTTTAAATATAAAAATTATATTTTTTAAAAAAAATATAAACTAATTTCTATAAATATTCTATTGAAATAGTCCACATTTATATATATATTTTTTAAAAAATTAAAATCTCACAATACGAAAGAAAAAAGAAATCAACGAGAAGCACTTGGCACATTGTAAAGCCTTTTTTTTTATACAACTTACATTGCCACTGTATAGATTCTCGGGATGAGCTCAATTAAAAGAAAAAAAAAAAACATAAATCACAAGAGTCAAACTACAAATTCAAAACCACCTGTAAAATAGAAATCAAATTTTTAAATAATTTATTTATCCATGTTCGATTCAGCTTGTATTTTAATATTTTAAGTCTGTATCGATTTTATTATGAAAAATTTAAATTCATCCATAAATTTTACTATAGTTAATTTTTAATTATATTAATTGATAACCGCAAAGTTAATAGGGCACCCGGCCTTTCGCCATAAGAGAACGGGACGGAAAGTGATTTCTCACCCTCTCCATATGCCGGGAACTCCAGCATGTCTCAGGGGATCTCTTTCGAAGTAAAGGATCTCAGTATTTAATGCAACAATACAACAATTAATGCGACTTGACCTTTCTACGGCTAGACAAGACCAAGGCCGTAATCCCTGGTAAACCTGCTCAGCTCAGTCTGACGGAAGTGACACTATGACAACGAGAATGATTAAACTGTGCACCTCTACGCCTGACAACAGGGGACACTTTTTTCTGAGTATACCAATAGAGGGAGGACACGTGGGGATCAATAGGTTTATATAAATCCCAAAACTCACCAACCAGGGGGTATCTGAATTTATTACACTTTACTTCATCTCTCATAATTAATTCTCCCTGATCACTGACTTAAACATCGGAGGGGATCCACCGGAGCCACCCCTCTCCGGTCAAGATCCTTCATTTTGCAGGTCATCAGAGCTGCTTACGACGGACACATTCCAACCGACGACGAGCATATCTCAGACTCGTTATCAATTAGTGCGGTGAGCGTGGACCCTGTGACCCATGGCTCACCTGGTGCAGAATACACACCTTGCAGACCCCTCTAGCTCAGCAGGAATCCACCCCAACAACGATGCTTTTTCCCGCATGAACCTTCAAGAGCAAATGGCCATCCGAACAAACCTTATAGCCCACTACGGAATTGCCCCGGAGCATATTGCCATGATAACAGCTCCCCTTATTTCAACGGCATATGAAATTGTCCCACGATATCAACCTCCGGCCCAGCCAGCAGCTGATGTTCCTCCGTACGTCCCGGTCCCTGTGTCGGCTGGATACGAGACGGGCCCCCCGACCTACTCAATTGATCCATCCAACTACTACAACATGTGGGGTACGGTTAGTACCCCTGGTATCATTACTCAGGACCACTCCCCCGGCGCCTCCATCTCAGCAGGGTCATTCCGCTCTGCCATTACCTCCTCTGCATGGGGCAACCCCGCCTCCCCCCACGCTGTAGGAAACATCGTCGTCAACCCCTGCTACTCCAGTCAACCAGCAGTTCGGCACTACAACCGTGAATTCCATGGTAGACCTCCTGGCGGACCCCCGCTTTGAGGAGATGCTAAGACAGGGACTCGATAAGTTTAATGTGACATATCAAGATCCTATCTCGCATTCTGCAGGTTCGCAGTTCTACAGGAAAATTATGGACATGTCGTTTGACCCGAAGTTCAAGCAAATCTCCACTAAAGATTATGATGGAAAAGACAATCCCAAGGACCATATCCGATCCTTCTCTGAGAAAATGAAACTGGCTGGAGCCACCGAAGGTTTAATGTGCAGGTTCTTCAGCACCACTCTGAGAGGACCAGCCGCCCTGTGGTTTGATAGTTTGGATCTAGGCTCCGTGATGTGGTGGGATCATTTGGAGAAACTTTTTTGTGCCAACTTCTCGGGGTCTATACCCATTGGCAAGCCATATCGAAGTGTACACGACGTCAAGCAGGCCCCAGGAGAGCCCCTGCGAAAATATATCGAGCGGTTCAACTGGGCTTGCTTGAATGTGAAGAATTTGGACTTTGTTACGGCTTATGAAGCATTCATCCACAACACCACCAATCTGAAGCTCCGGCATGAGCTAATCATGCGAAAACCAAAAGATCGAATCGCCACGATCACCTGGGCGAAGCAGTTTGTCGAAGTGGAAGAAATGGACGATGAGACTGAGAATGAGTGGAAGACGGAGAGGAAAGCGGCAGCCGGCAACTCGGAAGCCAACCCATCAAATGGCCACCACAAGCAGGGAAGAGCAGATTCGACGAAAACTCGACGGGGAGCATCGATACACACCTTACACCAAGCCACATACAAAGGAGGTCTTAGAAGCATTCCCGACCAATCGACTATCGTCTTTCCCCCGGCAAACCACTGGGCAGCCCAAATCTTACTGTCGTTATCACAAGACTGAAGGGCACAGTCCCGTGGATTGTAGAACCCTGGCGATGGAAATTGAAAACATGATACAAAAGGGACGGGCCAGGCCATAGAATCCAAACCATGCAACACGTTCCCCGCACCACCCAGAGAAGAAAGGTCGCCCCAACCTCGGGAACCACTGCGTCCCCCAAGAGGCAGTAAGGGAATTGTGATGATGATAGCAGGGGGGCTAGACATGGAGGTTTCCTTACTATAACCCATCCCGGATCCCGCCAGGAGGCGGCAATAGGAATCCCAGATCCTCCCATTTAGCCAGATCAGCTGTATCCGAGCTGGACACTCAGACGCCCTCGTCGTCGAGTTAGAACTGGAAGGTTTTTGTGTCCAAAGGGTTCTCGTGGATACAGGCAGTTCTGTAAATATCATTACCCGAACGACGGTGGCACAGCTAGAGCTATCGCCTAAGTGGGTCCAACCGGTTCACTCCCCTTTGGTAGGAATCGGCGGACATCCGGTTTCCATCCTAGGTCAGGTCGTCCTGGCAGTAGAGGCGGGAGATGGCGAGCACATTTGGCGGGCCAACAGTACATTCCTCATAATTGAGGCCCCCATGGCATATAATATGATCCTAGGTCGACCGTTTCTGGTAGAATCCCAAGCCGTCCTTTCCCTCAGATACTTAGCTTTACAGATCTCAACTGATAAAGGAGTGGCTGTTGTCAGAGGAAGTCAACGCGCAGCTCAGGAGACGTATCTGGCCTCCCTCCAACCCTCCGACGATGCACCAAACCTT
This sequence comes from Euphorbia neoarborescens, assembly GCA_948330485.1. Lineage (NCBI taxonomy): Eukaryota > Viridiplantae > Streptophyta > Magnoliopsida > Malpighiales > Euphorbiaceae > Euphorbia > Euphorbia neoarborescens. The sequence continues at coordinate 531 of CAOJCR013012970.1, read as the reverse complement.
ACCTTATACCCAGAAGAGGGTGATGAAGATTATATATGAATCCATTACTGTTGTTCTGACTTATTTTTTTGTAAAATCGCCCAACAGAGGCGTGTTTTGTCCCCAGAGATATTAAAGAGTTCCTATGAAAAGCCCAACATTTATTCCACCCCAAAGGATCAAGCATCTCTTCTTTGGCGGCCGAACTCGTTTATTCCGCCCTAAAGGATCGAGCATCTCTCCTTTGGTGGCCGGACTCGTTTATTTAGCCCCAAACGATCGAGCATCTCTCCTTTGGCGGCCGGACTCATTTATTCCGCCCCAAAGAATCGAGCATCTCTCCTTTGGCGGTCGAACTCATTTATTCCGTCCCAAAGGATCGAGCATCTCTCCTTTGGTGGCCGAACTCATTTATTCCGCCCAAAGGTTCGAGCATCTCTCCTTTTGGCGGCCGGACTCGTTTATTCCGCCCCAAAGGATCGAGCATCTCTCTTTTGACGGTCGGACTAGATCGGAAGAGCGTCGTGTAGGGAAAGAGTGTCAAGCTAGGTG
>CAOJCR013012117.1:0-11042 GCA_948330485.1 Euphorbia neoarborescens | reverse complement strand
GATCTGGATCTCCTCTCTGCTGAATTTGTGAAGAGTTATGCTTACAATAATGTGGAGTTTAAAACCACCTTGCAAAGCCTGGAAGCTGTGGTCCAAAGGGTCGGGGAGCTCTTCCATGACTACTACGAGAGATGGATTAAGACTACGAATGGCTTGTCAGTGAAGCCGCCAGTGACTAAACTGATAGTAAAACTAGTGGACGGGAGCTTAGATGTCTACAAGAAAGAAATTAAGTCAAGACCTTCCACTCGTATGTTAAGGTCTTAGAAATAGAGAAGAAGGTGGAAAAATACGAAGTCATCCCTAAATTGACTAGCTCTGGTTTCGGGTCTAGATCTTACTCAGGATCAAGTCTCCAGGTACACTAGCTACTTCTTCGTCCTCTTCAAACCCTGCCTTTCCCGAAGTGGATATTGTCGCCGTTGCCCAGGCATTGGAAATCAGGCGGCTAAGAGAACTTTTGTCAATCCTTGGGCTGAATCACTTAGCCAGATATTTTCCAAGTACCGAACTGTCAGGATCCTTGATTTAGTAAAGCCCTTTAAAATACCGTCTCCCGAGGAGAATTCAAACTTTTGTTCTTATCATGTATCAAACACACACAGAGCCAGTGAATATGTAGGGTTGGTTAGCGCCATTCGAAAACTAGTGGCCAAAGGAAAGTTGCAGGAGTTACACCGGAAAAGTCTAGCATGCAGAACAACCCTCTTCTGAGGTTCGGGAATCCTCCACCAGCATAAACATGCCCCTTAACATCAAATTTGCATTGGATTCCATCATCTGAAGACTCCCTGCCTTTAGGGAGTTATTTTGCCTTTTGTAATGTGGTACTTTATTTTGAACATTGTGTTTTAAACTATTTCTGTCTATGCAAGTCATCTTTCACACCTGTATGTTTATATTTATTCATCTAAATGATGCGTATGTATGAACACGTCATCTAATGCATCGTATGTAAATCCACCAGGACATAGGTAATGTGACTTTGAAAGTAACTATGCTCTATCTTGAGAAGTCTGGCTTATCCAAGTGCTCCGACATAGATGGCATGGTCAAAGACACCGGTGTGAATGATGAACCTGTTCCCTCTTTCTTCCTTATGTGATGCATTCCTAAGGCTTGTTCTAAACTGTATGACTTTTAAAGCCATTAGTGCAAAAGTTTTATCTTCTGTTTACTTGCATGAATTGTTCCCAGATGGGTCTTTACATTCATCTAAACATTCATTTAATATATTGACGTTCACAATGCATCATTGCATGAGAATAATCATGAAACTTTGAGTGAGTCAAAATGGTGCATGAATCTTTTGACTTAACTTCTAAGAAAAAGAGAGAAAAAAAATATAATAATAATAAAAGGTAAGAGAATCCTCCAACATTCAAGAAGGCATACAAAAAATGTAGAGCGTCGAATCCAAGACCAATCCTCAACCTTCTCCGACGATTCGACGATTGCAGCATATTAAGCTCAGGAAAATCATTCTGGGACAACCTTTCCAAAAGTTATGATCCTCAAAGAAATCGAGATACCTTTTAAATCACATGTTGGGAAGGTGCAACACTCAAGAGCACCCCACATCTCAAGCCAAACATATTCGATATCCTTTGGGTCACAAAGAAAGATCTAAACCATTAAGCTTAAAGTTTAATCCCTTGAGCCCATACACTCCTTAAACACTTGAAATCGGGAGAACCTTTTAACCCTGTACCTGACAAAAAAGGCTATCAGAAGGGGCAATGTGAACCCAAAAGTTTGAACATGCATACCTAATCTGCTACTTCGATGGAAGTGCTTTCAATGGTAAAGCTCGTGTCATCAAAGGACCGGAATCGAGACCTTATCATCATCTCCCATCCCATCAAGCCATTGTAGTCACTCAAATGACTTCAACAAAGTACCTTGGAGAAATTTCAACACCTAAACAAGTTCACGAGAAGCCACCCAAAGGTTATCCAAACCCAGCTTTCAAAGAAAGAGCCATTAAAGTCAGGGGAATATTTTACCCATAAAAAATATATGACAAAAAAACAGTGAGGTGAGATATGTCAGATGGAAAACTGAAAAGGCCGTCTGACAACGAAGGATGAGTTAAGCGATATGCACAATTTTCCTTGTTCAAAATTCAAATTAAATTCATCAATGTAACACTGTGTACTCGAAATACATGAATGCCATGATGAATGAATAAGAATCATCCATTTAAAATTTTTCCATTTAAGCTTGCATTAAAGGCTTTGAAATGCATTTGTTTCTAATCAATACTTGCAATGCTCACACAACCCGAGGGGTATGTCACCTACATGACCTCTAAAATTCTTCCTATCATGAACCTGGGGGCATGTCATTCGCATAGCTCCTAAAACCGTTTGTTTTTATCTTGACTAGGGGCATATCGTTCATATGACCCTTAAAGACCGTTTACCTTATTTTCACCCAAGGGGCACGTCATCCACATGACCCTTAGACCAGTACAATATCACTCTTGACCTGAAGTGCATCACCAATGTGATTTCTACCATTCCTTATTCAAAGAAACTAACCCAAGTGGTCGGTGGCACACAACGCTAAAAATGCTAGTACATCAGACCATGAAACAGTCGGCTACTCAGTTATTCCTAAGGGCATAAAACCAAAGGGTCCCACAAGAATAAGAGGGAGTGATAGTTAAGTTCGAAGTCACTTTCGTCTTTCCTATTGCATTTCACATGTATTGCATAAGTAATGTTATGAATGTTCACATCATTCAGCAAGCCTCATGGCGATATATGCCTTACTCCAAAAAAAAAAAAAGAAAAAGAAGAAAAAAAGTGTGTCCACTGAAGTGAAAATCGAAAAATGATGCTTCAGCTAGAAATTCAGAACTCTCCAGTATGTACATCCCACTTCAGGATCCGAGCAGATTCGACAAACCAGGCCATTTAAATCAGAACATTCCAGTCTTCATACGGAGTCTTAAAGCCCATGACCAACAACAGCATGAAGACGGATGTATTTACTAGTCTCTTCATAAATCTTTGACTACTCTATATCGCCCTGCAGGGTTGGATACCCAACTTATTGGAAGCAACTGCGACAAGAGTTGAGCCACGACAAATGCCAGACTTTGCATCACCCTAATATATATCACTTTCTCTAAATGCGTTATCTATTTTTACCAATTTTTCCTTTACGCCACCTCAGATTGAGTCCATGCGAGCATGCATCTCATCTCATTCCATACAAAAATCATCATTTTCACTTACAATTGAAGGGGAAAATTTTTGTTCCCAAACTTATCAATTGTAAGTAAAAATTCATGTTATGACGGTCTAGGCACCTTTTTATGTATAACTTGTATGCATTTCACCTTGACTTACGGCTAAAATTGTTTTCACTACGTGATTGATCGTAACCTATGGTTAGCATTTTTTTTATTCTGAACTTCTTCTTATCTCGAGTACGTGTTATGCATGTATCTGATTCATCTCAAATACGTATAGCACATAACCTTTTTTTTATCTCGAGCGTGCTATGCACGTATCTCATTCATCTCAAATACATATGGCATGTATCATTTTTATCTCAAGTGTGTATTATACATATCTTGCACATCTCAAATATGTATGGCACATATCCTTTCTATCTCGAGTACGTGTTATGAACGTATGTCACCCAAATACATATGGCACGTATCCTTTTTACTTCAAATGCGTATGGCATATATCTCATTCACCTCTAATATGTATGGCACGTATCCTTTTTATTTTGAGTGTGTATGGCATGTATCTCATTCACCTCTAATACGTATGGCACGTATCCATTTTATCTCGAGTGGATATGGCACGTATCTGACACATCTTTAATACGTATAGCACGTACCTCCTACATCTCTAGTACATATGGCACGTATCCTTTTTATCTCGAGTACATGTTATGCATATATCTCATTCATCTAGAATATGTATGACACATATCCTTTTTATCTCGAGTGTGTATGGAACCTATTTTGTACATCCCTATTACGTATAGAACATATCCCTTTTATCCCGAGAGCGTGTTATGCACGTATCTCATTCATCTCAAATATGTATGGCACGTATTCTTTTTACCTCATGTGTGTTACGTACGTATCTCATTCATCTTAAATACGTATGACACGAATACCATATATATCCTGTATGCACGTAGTCACAAGCCGCAATACGTATGTCTCAGGTGTTTCGATCACCTGAGTTTCTTCCAAGTTTCATGCATGAATACAGCATTCTACATATACCGTTGCATCCATATGCATGGGTAAGATCCCTTTCTCTCTCTATCATGTTCTCAAATTTGACTCTTGAATTTGGTCACACAAGGGGTAGTCTGTGAGCACAGGATTTTTCCCTAAGGCAATGATGAAAACGGCATTCGCTGACTACTTTTCTCATTTTGATATCCATTTTAAATGACCGAAAAGAAGACCAACAACTCTGGCATCGCATCGTGAAGAACCCGAATTAAGTAATTTTCCTGTGAGTTTGAGCTTTAAAGATCCAACCATGGGTATGTAGGCCCAACCCTCGCAGTACCGAACCCATAATACCCATGGGCCCATTCCAACCCAATCCTTTTTACCATATTCCATTTTATCCACATCATTCTTATTTAATTTATTAAATAAATAATGATGTGTGATGAGATATTTTATTGGGGATAAAAATTAAAAACCAATGGATTCCATTTAAGAGACATGAGGTTTTTCCTTTTTAGACAAAAAATGACACATTTTGGGACCACTTGATGTAGTAGTGCCATGTGTCTCTTATGTGGTACAAAAGGAATTTTTTTAGGGCATCAAAGGAGGAATCACGTTGAAATCAGGGGAGAGGGATTCTAATGTTGGCAGCCACACTCTTTTCCTCCTCTTGCTCTCATTTTTTAGTAACTTTCATTCTCATTATCACCTTTATCAAGATCTCATTCCTATTAACTCCATCTTTCTCTTCATCAATCATCAACTTTATATCCTTCCTTCTTTTAATCCCCATCATCCATCTTCTCTCAAACCTTCATTTTACTCTATTCCTCTTCATCCAAAATAAAAAAAATCCATTCTAAAACCCATCTAAAACTACTCCAAAACTCATTCACATCCTTAAATCATAATTAAAAAGCTAAAAAATAGAGGATTTAGTCAATAAATCTCTCTGTTTCTAAGCTTTTCGATCAATATTAATATCAAACAACTCAAAGAAAGCTTGGTTCGAGTTTGAAGTGGTGAGACACTGGAGTATCTCGGATCACATTCAAATGTCAAAGTCACAGATTTTCGTTAGAAAGGTAACGAAATCTAAGCCTAAATCATATTTTGCTTGCTAGTGGTTTGTTTGGTATGTTAGGATTTAGTTTTACATTTTAGTTTTCTTAAAAAGTCGAAAGAAAATCGAAAAAGGACCATAAATAAAAAATACATCTTTATATCGGGGTGTTTTACTTTAAAAACGTCTAAAAAGACTCCTTTTGATGACTTCACGTATTTCTCTTGCTGTTGTGAGTATTTTGTCTGTTGAGGTCGGGTTTTAAAAATGACTCAAAACAGATTAAAAATGACTTGGAAAAGATGAGTTTTGTTTTTTTGATAAATGTTGCAAAAAGTGTGATTTTGTGTATTAAAGTCATGTTTTTTTTAAACCTCAAATATGCTTAAAATGAGTTCCTGAGCACCCCGGGATATTGTGGTATTCTCGGGATAATTTTCGAACAAAAAACTGGATAAAAAGCTGAACTAAAAATGGATTAAAAATTGAAAAAACACTTAATGAAGCGAGGATAGGTCTGTTGTGAACAACGATGGAAAACTTCTCTCGCTGAATCCGTAGGTAATTCCTTTGGTCAGCAGCCCTCCTTCCCCGATTTAGCGATGAAAGTTCTGTCCATCGCTAAATCCGTTGCTAAAGATGAAAAATTCTTTTTAAGCTAGTTTCTTGTTTTATTTAATTTTAATCTTTTTCAATTCCTTTTTTTTATACATCAAATAATTTTAAAAATTGTGTTTTAATTTTAAATATTACATAACTCATTTTATTTCACCATAAATTTTTATTTATTTAATACACCATGTTATCTTTTCCTAAACCAAAAAAATCTTTGCTTTTAAAAATATTAAATTATGCATTTTATTTTCCCAAACTTTAATTTTAATTTGATATGCCCTGATGTTGTGCCATTTAATTAGATGCGTTTATATGCATCTATGACTTACATTCAAATTCCTATAAGCATACGCCTGTGATTAGACCCGGCTAATGTTGGTAGTAGGACAACTAAAACAGCGCTACAAAGGGAATTCATTCCCGAATAATTGACTCACACAAATATGCATGCTTCAAAAACTAAAATGTGATCCAAATGAATTTCAAAAATAATCATCACTACAACCCATTCATAAATTAGCCAAAATTGTTTTCAGACCGTCGCGAGACCATCCCTCGGCTCAAAATGTTTAACCCAACAAACTGTGTTGGATCAAACGTCTCCCTAATTGCATGACCCCGAGCTATCATATCTCCCTATTCTTATTAAAATGTTGATTTCAAGCATGTTGAGGTGCTAGGTGTCTAATTTTTCGGTAATTATACATGTTTTGTATATATGTATGCATGAATGATACGCCCCTTTCCTAACAAATGTTTCCCATAGCGTAGTTTGCGTGATTCGATTTGGATGTAAATAATTTGTTTATTTATTTATCGCTTCGTGTATGGGCGCTCACATTAAAATCCAAACTAAAATCAATTTTTGTTTTTTTACAAATAAAAGTTCTTCGTTTTGAAAAGTGTTGTCGATTCTTTTTGACAGTCTTTTGAAAAAGGATAAGTAGATGTCTTGTCTAAACCTGATCTCTAGGTCACGGTTTTGGATTAAAGACTTAGGGTTCAAGAAATACCGTGAATTAATTCCTAATAGAGCTTAGAACCGGGTGGTGACTCCAAATATCATTTTTTAGAGAATCGAGTTGATTCCTTTTAAAACATTTTCACTTCCAAACTGTGATTTCATTAAATCTATCTTTTCCAAACAATTGGGTTTCTATCTAATTGAAATACTAAAGCCTGAGTTCATACGCGCTTTCAAAATTAAGGAATTACCTCACGAGAGCCTCATTTCGCTTCTTATGCGAGAGGTATTCCGAAAGAGGTAGAACTTAGTTGCTTAAGGAATTTATTATTTTCCTGAAACCCAAATCGCCAACTTTCGAGAGTGTCAAATCGCTCCCATCGAAAGTGCCTCTTTTGATAATTAGATTTAATCTCCAAACTTTCAAGAGTTCCAACCCACTTGCGTCGAAAGTGCTTAATTTTCCAAATCTAATCTCTTATTTTCAAAATTCAATTTTCAACAAGCCAAAATCCTCTTTTTACAAAATGCCTTAAAGCTCGCCAAAATCCTCTTTTTACAAAATGCCTTAAAGCTCGCTCACTCACAACAGGGAGTTTGAGAGACGTGCATAGATTCTATGACTTGCTCACTGTTCTGGCCCGAGCTATTATGGATAGTACGAGACTTCATGCTTTTTTTTCTTTATTATTGATGACCACTCCGAGGACATCACCAGTGGTGACTGCTGTCTTGGTTGAGTAGTGGTTGGATGCCACTTACACTTTTCATTTTGCTACTGAAGAGTTTACCATTTCTCCTATTGATTTTGCCATATTTACCGATCTAGCCTTCGAAGGCATACCCAATCACTTCAACTACATCTTCTATAGGCTCGATAGGGGTAGGATGACTATTCGAATTTTAATTGACTTTGTAGAGGAGGATAATTTGCTTCGGGTAAACACTTTGAGAGACCATTGGCTTGCTTGGCGAGTAACTTGCGAGGTCTTTGATGAGGCTGATTTTCGAAAGTTTGTTGGGGCTTTTCTTCTTTTTACCTTGACGAAGGCACTGTTCCTAAGAATGGGCAGCGATTTATACTGGCTCTTTTTACCTTCATTGATAGGCCTTGAGGTCATTGGTGCCTTGGACTAGGCGAGGGCTCGATTGTCCCAGATTTATTATGCCCTTAATTTGTACACTTGAGAGAAGCGCAAGGATCTCTTATGTTCTCTTGTTCTCCAAGCTTAGGCCTACGAGCAACATTCATACTACAACCGACTAGGAGGTAGGGATCTAAATTTCCACCTTTCTTTAGGCTCCCATCATGGATGGTTCCTTGGGCTTCTGTTGAGCATGATTTGGACTCTTGCGAAGGTAACTTCATGATTTCAACTTTACTCAAGAACCTACACCCAAATTTAAATAATTAGTTTTATTGTCCGATGTTACCTATTTTAAATGTACCACATTTTATAGGATTTTAGGATTCCTTGGGCCACATGTACACATGAAGTTATGTGATTACCCAATCCCTTCACTGGAGGCCTTGTCACTTCATGACGGAGGAAAAATTATATAATATGCCGGGCACATATCCACGTGGTGGATCCTAACTAATACGATCTTGCCAACTTATTTCAATAAATACATATGTACTGAATTGGAATGAAGTATCAAGATTTTATTGGTTTGGATGAATTAACACGTGGTGAACCCGGTATATGTAATAATTTCTCATGATGGAGTCTTTAATATCCCTTGAGTGGTACTTCGGGCAACGAGTTGAGGGCTATTATTTTTCACTTGACAGTCATCTTATAACTCCTCCCTTGCCTACCAATCTATTTGGGATGGCTCACATCCCTTCAGACAATCACCCAGACATCTTTGGGGAGGGATATGTCGCCACGGGGTCCATAGTCGATTACCTTACCTTTGTCAGAGAGCATTTGCTTTTGCCTCCCAGAGTTTTTCCTTAGCTGCCTCCTGGCCAGGTATATCTCTTACTGATATCTTTTCTTTTGTGATTATGTTATAATTATTCATTTCTTCTTGTAGCCTCAAACTAGTAAGAGGGGGCATTTTACAGCTTCTAGTTCAGCATCTGCCATCGGACCTGCTGCTACTGACGATATTATTGGTCCAACTATCGGAGCTGAGGTTCCCTCGGCCAAGGTTCTGCTCTCGACCTTCTTATACCTTCAACTTATCTTTGGGTTTTTTGTGTGCCTATATAGGGCCAGTTTGGCATTGCTTTCCCACCTGCTTTCCCAGCTTTCCCACCCGCTTTCCCTAAAAGCAGCGTTTGGTAAATGTAAAGTTGATTTCCTTAAAAACTGAAAAAGCTGTAAAAGCTGCTTTTTTGAGAAGAGCGTTTGGTAAATGTAAAGCTGCTTTCCTTAAAAGCTAAAAAAGCTGGGAAAGCTGCTTTTTGGAGAAGCTATAATTTACTGCTTTTTGGGAAAGCAGCTTTCCCAACTTTCCCAGCTTTCTCAGCTTTTGGCAACAGCAATGCCAAACTGGGCAATAGTCTATCCCTCCCAGTAGGTTCATGCATCTTAACGGCTTTACTTATTATGCTTCTATACAGCTTGACATAGGTGTGACAATTTGGTTTAAACAGTTCGAGATTACACATGTACACCTCTTCTCCTTTTGTGATTTTGCTATTTCATAACCTGTTCCCATGCTATTCGACCATTATCTTACCTATAGGTTTCTCAAGACTATATGGAGCAGGCTTTACGTCTTATGCATGGTATGTAGGCTCTCGCTATAGAGGACAATACATACATACATGTATGTTTCTATCTTCTAATATTCATCTTTTATGATACTATATGATGCATCCCACTTTTGAAATGATAATGATATATGTTTTCATGTACTGTATATTTTGTAGAGATCATATATGGATGCCCTTGCAGCACATCAAGCACAGCAGATGGATTCTGCTGTTGAGGTTGCAGCATATCAGGCACAACAGATAGCATCAGCTACAGAGATTGTGAATTTGCAGGGTGTGACAGAGATGGAGACACTTCAGATTGAGGAGAAGGCCCATTGCAAATCACTCTTTGAGAGGCGAGCTGCTAGGCAAAGGGCCGCTAAAGTTGGTAATCCCATTTCTCAGTCTGAGGATGTAGATGACTAGTGTTTTTCTCTCTTTTTTTTTTTGCTTTCGAAAGTTATGTACACTTAGTTTTATGTACATTATACATCACTTCATTTATTACATTTGCTTCTTATTTCATTCACATGTGTTTTTTTAAAGCACGTATGTAGAAGCTTTAATGCAAACAATACTAAAATGCTATAAATAGATATGAGTAGCATAATGAGAGCTATTAACAACAGAAATTTACTCATTTTTCCAAAACAACATTTGCACTTCAATATCAGCAGTCCTTACATGTCTTTACACTACGCCATAAATGGCCTGTAGCAACACATAAACTAAGTGCTGCCCATGAGTGTTGCAATAGGATTGGTAAAATTTGGGTCTATGGCAACACATTTAAAAAAATGTTGCATTAGATACAAATATACATTTTTGACATACATTTTGCAACATTTTCACAACTTTTATGCATAGTGTTGCAAAAACTAAGATGATAATTATTATATAAAAAAATAGACTGGTATATATTTTACAAAATCTAATGCAATTTTCTGTCCTGAAGTCATTACAACCTAAAATTGGTATACCTTTGATTATATTAGGTGCATTATTTAGTGGTATATGTAGCAAGCTTATTGATTTGAGAGACATCAAGAAAAGTTCTAATATTAACATCGAACCATTCTTAAAAAATATTTGAATAAAATTTAGAGGAAATTTGATGTCAAAATTTGCATCTCCAACTTCAAATAGAGTGGGGTTGGAAATACCCTTAAACCAAATTCAACTATTTATTTTATTTTCTTTACTGTAAACATCTCATTTTATGGTATCTGCAGTAATTTTTCTGCATTCATTTACTTTATTTTCAATACAAATAAATTCTACATAAGTAATAATATATTATTATTATTATTATTATTATTATTATTATTATTATATTTTTTCATATTATTTATTATTTAAATATTATATAATAGAATAAACATTAACTATTGAATATTTATAATTTTATCTAATTATATATTAAATATATTGATATATAATCTAAAAATAAATTTTAGTTATTAAATTA
>CAOJCR013001568.1:0-11927 GCA_948330485.1 Euphorbia neoarborescens | reverse complement strand
GTGGCACCCGGTGATAATTTTTGGTGTTGTTGCACTTGGAAATTATCGGACTTCGGCCTTTTCCGACAATTGGACAACACAATCCCATTAGGCAGGGGACTTCGGTCTTTTGCTCTGTAAATGCGGGATCTACTTGGCTTCAGTTTTTTCTCGTAGGTCTATTGCCCCAAATCCTTATTTGGCTGTGGACTTTAGTATTTTCTTCTGCAAATAAGTTTTGTTGTTACTTTTCTCATTTGACAGGACTTCGGTATTTTCCCCTATAAATGAGTTTTTTTTCTTGTCGTTCTCATTTGATAGAGTACTTTGGTATTTTCCTCTATGAATGGGAGAGTTGGCCATACTTAGACATTTGAGATTATTGTTGTTTATGTGGACTTCAGTTTATTCCACCAAGGGCGGGGACTTCGGTTTATTCCCCAAGGGACTTCGGTCTTTTCCTCAAGCGTCTGTTACAATGCAACTGATTAATATTGATTTCATTATATTTCTGATTTAGTTGTTTATATTTTTATTTGAGTTGGATATATTTTTATTGAGTTGCTTATTTTGAGAAATATTATTTTATTTATGTTTTATTTGAGTTATTTATGAATTTTAAATGGTCACTTGTACCTCAAGATATTGACTTTTATGTACTATTATTTTTATTAACGTTATGTCCTTGGAAATTTATTTATTTTGATTTAAGGTTTGGCATTCATTTATATACTATTTAATTTATTTGTTTTAAATTTAATTTACCTTATTTATTTTCATGCGATTTCTTAAACTTATTTTATTTTATGAATTTTCATGATTTAATGTTTGACCTTGTATGACATGCTTGATTTTATGTTTTGAGCATGGTTTTTGTTAGTTACTTGTCACTCAGTGGCAACTAGTTTTTAGACCTTGCAGTAGATGCATGATTGCTGTTCGGGACTTGCTATGGGGTTCAAGTGAAGAGTGAAATTAGGGCTCTATGTTTAGTTTAGAAAGGATATTAGTTTGGACATTAAGTTTTTCTTTTGGTTTTGCAGTTGTTCTGCTCCGTTTTGAGTAATGTTACACTGTTACTTTTAGTCAATTTAATGTTTTTAATTTTTTTTCGCATATTTGATGACCTAAACATAGTGTATTGTTTCTGCCAATACATGTTTGAAAGTCAGTTCGTCACATCATTTTATTTAAAATGTATGTTATCCATCACGTTTTCTTTGTTTAAGTTTGAGCAAATTGATTATATTGTTTAGTTACTTGTCACTAAGTGACAACTATTTTTTTAAACCCTGTAGGTGCTGTGTTAGTTCTGTTCGGGTCTTCTGATGGGGTTCGTATGGAGAGTGTACCTAGGAACTTTATAAGTATTTTTTGTAGCTAGAACTATATTTATTTTTATCTTTTATGTTTTAATGTAAACGTTGTTTTGAATACTATATTGTTTTGAATAAAATTTACTTTCGAAGATCGAACAAATTAAAGGTTTTATTTTTTTTATGACCTAGACTTTGTGTATTGTTTCCGCCAATACATGCATATAAGTAGGGTCGTCACAATATGAACTGAGATGCTAACTTTCAAAGTGTGGATTTCTCTCTGTTGGTGGCACCCTCGGGGTATTCTCCATTTTCCAAGAGCTACTGATTATCAAAGTATTAGGGCTTTTCATCAGATCTCGACACTAAGACTGATACTTAGTCAAAAGATGGCTTTTTGGACGTCTCCAGAATCAATGACCATATTGGGTTGACAGCTGGGCCTTCCCACAAGGAAGTTAACATTGCAAGACCATCAGCCATCTGATTCTCATCTTGGGGTACATGTATGAATTCACACTTCCCAAATCTGAGGATTTTTTCTGATGCAATCTCTGTGTAAGGTCGGAGTGATTCCTCTTTCACATCCCAATCTCCATAGATCATTTTAATAACTAGCATGGAGTCCCCAATGACGACAACCACTGTGGCCTTCAGGGCAATCAGCGTGTCTAATCCGAATAAGCATGCTTCATATTCTGCCCCATTGTTGGTAACTTGGAATCCTAAGCGCTTGGAGAGGCGGATCACCTCTTTTCCAGTAGTGACAATAACAACTCCTAGACCTACTCTGTATCTTTTAATAGCTCCATCAAAGTGTATCACCCACTGGCTAGGTTCAACTGTAATAACCGCTAACTTCTCCTCCAGGAAATCCAGATTCTCGATATAATCCTACTCAATAGGCTGTTGAGACAGAAATTCCGCCACTGCTCTTCCTTTGATAACTTTCTTGTTGACATATATCATATCGAATTCTGATAAAAGCAAGAGCGACCTTGAAAGTTTTCCTGCCAATGTTGGGGCATCCACTAGGTACTTAATTGGATCTTTTTTTGCTACGACAATGATCTAGGATCACTGGATGTAATGTTGTAGCGTCTTTATCAACCAGACCATAGCTGTGCTGGTCTTTTGAACCAAGTTGTATCGACACTCATAATCCAGTAGCTTCTCACTGAGTTAAAATATTGGGAACCCATATCCGTTGTCATCTTCTTAAACCAATATTGCCCCTATAGAGCTTTCCTCAATGGCTAGGTAAAGGGTTAATGGTTATTCGGGTTTGGAAGGTTGAAGAACAGGTGGATTAGACATATAGGCTTTAATTTTTTCAAAGTCTATTTGGCAATCAGGCGTCCACTCGACTTGCTGGTTTTTTCTGAAAAGTTTTAAAATCTGTTCATATACGGTAGTTAATTTGGCTATGAAATAGCTTACGTATTGTAGGGAACCCAGAAAGGATCTGACTTCCTTTTCGATTTTAGAAGCAGGCATTTCCTGTATATCTTTGATCTTATCGAGATCTATCTCAATTGCCTGCTAACTTACTACATGCCCGAGTAGTTTTTCAGAAGTAGCCCCAAACATACACTTCTTTGGGTTCTGATGGAGATTATACTTCTCAATTTTGGTCATGAACCGATCCAGAATCTCAGCATGCTGTATTTGAGTCTTAGATCTCACCAACATATCATCAAAATATACCTCTACTTCCTTGTGGATCATATCGTGTAGTAGAGTCATCGCTCTCTGATATGTGGCCCCAGCATTCTTTAATCCGAAAGGCATGACCCGGTAATAGAAGGTGCCCTACTCAGTGATGAATGTTGTCTTTTCTTTATCTTCCTCATGCATAAGAATCCAGTTATACCCTGAGAAGCCATCTATAAAAGAATACATGGCTGATCTAGCTGCACTATCGACCAGGACATCAATATATGGCAATGGGAACTTGTCCTTGGGAGAATACTTGTTAAGATCTCTATAATCCACACAGACCCTAACCCTTCCCTCTTTCCTCGCTATTGGAACAATATTGGCTAGCCATTTAGGTTAGGTTACCACATCAAGGAACTTGGCATCCCACTACTTTGCACTTCCTATTTCACTTTCTCGGCCCTTTCTAGTCTGAGGTGTCAGAGTTTTTGTTATACAGGAGTGAATTTTGGATCGGTTTGAATCTTGTGTTGTGAAATTCCATTATCCACTCCTAGCATATCTTCATAAGACCAGACAAATTCTTGAACCTGCTTTTTTAAGGTATTTTCTAACTCTCTTTTTTCTTCAAGTGATATGTCAAATGACAAATGTATAATTTTTGGTTCGTTTAATGTTCCAAGATTAATTTCATGCAATGATGCATCATGAATGCTGAAAACATTAAATGAATGCTTGGATGAACGCATCAAACCATCAGAAATAAATCACACAAGTAAGCAAAGGAGTTATTCATTGCATTAATAGCTTTAAAAGCAGCATTGTTCACATCAAAGATAGTAGATACATCATATATAAAATCATCCCCCATAGGCGGGAGGTCTTCTTCTTCAGCCACAAGCTTTTCCTTGGCAACATCTTCATTTTTGGAGTCGAGGTTTTGATCCTTAAGCATCTTCATAATTTCTTGGGCCTTGCTTTTAATCAAGCCTGGAATCTTTTCCTTTTTGCACCCAGACCCTTCAAACGTTAGCTTCTGTAGATACTCTGCCACTTTATTGACTTTATCATTAGTGGGCTAAACTTCTTCTATAAAGGATGTGGTTTTATCAGTGGATGGTTCTGGTTTAGGCTCAGACTCCAATAGGTTCACTTTCTGGTATCCGTTGGCATATCCGTCAAAGTTCACCACATCTCTAAAAGTTTTGAATCCTAGATACATGTTTCCATTAAAAAGGACCTATTCCGGCTGTCCTTGATGCATAGCCTCTATGGTTCTGACGGGTGCATATATCTAACGAGGTATCCCCTTCACTGGTATCTCCTTCTATTTCCCGTGTACCCGATCCCCTTCGTATGTGGAATTCCTTATAAGTCACTCCCAAATTAGGGATAGGATATGGCATTGTTGCAATTCTCTCCCTAATCCCTTTTCGGGTACAAAATCATATTTGTCTAGATAAGTTCTATCCCAGTGGAATGGCGATTAGACATATTTAAATTCCTTCCCATCAGCACCAATCATGTTCACTTGAAAACCTTAAGTGGGAACTCCAATTTCTCCCATAGTAGCCACCATAGAAGTCTCTTGTGCGTTTATAGTAATAATCTTGCTATTAAATTGGACCTTAACTTTCTGGTGCGCAGTGGAGGGTACTGCCATCAGATCATGGAGCCATTATCTCTTGAGAAACAGGGAGAAGGTAATCAAAATATCGATGATGGTGAACTCTATAACCGATTTTACCTCCCAATCTCAACTTTTGTTTCAAATTTCCTTATCATATCCCTCTTACTATCGTCATAAGCTTTGATATTAGTTGAGTTCTTTTCAATGCTTCCCCTACAAGCCACAGGAATGGCATAACCCTTAGGCGGCAGATGTTTAGAGCAGAACCATTATCTACCATCATGCAGGGCATCTCCTTATTAAGAATTCGGACAGCTAAGATTAAAGCAAGTTGTGCTTATTTCCTTCCTTTGGTAGATTTGCATCACTAAATAGGTTGACAGGTTTTGTATGCCCTTCCTCCTCCTTAGACCCAGTTCTCTTGCAACTATAAATTAGAGTACAGACATCCTCAGGGGATGCAATAGTAGAGGCCCCTACTTCTAATAGCTTTTTCATGAGCGTTTATCGGTGTTTGCAACTCTCCATCAATAACTGCCAAATACTGACTTTGCTAGGCGTCTTCTTAATCTGTTCCATCACTTCATTTCCCCCTTCTGCTGGAATGGTTGGGACTGTACTACTGTTTCTAGGAAGAATTCCCATTTTTAGAATGATCCCCCTTAGTTGTACTGGTTCAGGCTAGATTATCCTCCTACTGTGGGTCACAGTCTTCACAGGCCAGTCCTCCTATTTGAGAAACAACCATTCTTTTACCAACACTGGGAATTGTAGAGTATTTTCATAGTCGTCATTAGAATCTAGATCTTCCCACCTAAAAGGGGCTTTGGCAACTTACTTCCCCTTATCGACTATGCTAACCGGCTATGGCTTTGGTGCTCCACGACCCTTTTCAATCACTGTCGATCTTACTTCCATACTAGCTTTCATAATCTGGTCAAATCCATATTCACTAGGCAGCCCTTACTAAACCATGTTGATCCTGTCTTCGAATCTAGGCAGTGGATTCTCTTATGTACTTGGCAGTGCTAGCAGTGGCTCTTCTATTTTCCATTCCCTCACTAATCTTGAAATCACGTTGCATAAGCCAACACAGTCTGTAGTTTGGTTCCCCACAACCATATGATAATTGCAAAAATTCTCTTTCTCTCCTTCCGTTGGCTAGACAAAGGGCTTAACACTTTGCAATAATTATGCATTTTGGAATTTAATGAACAGTTTTGCTAGAGAAATACTCCACGAATTTACCCTCCATTGGGGCTAGGTCGTAGGATAGATGTTACGGCCAATACATATGCTGCTTGAACGACATATGGAGTTTTATTGAACCTTCCTATCCCTATATTACTCGGTGGTGCTGGAGAAAGAGTGGATCTACTGGAGCTGCCTCCCTTTGAACCAGAGGTGAAGGTCTTCTTAAACCTAGACTGTTGTATCTTCGGAATGATCTCATACCGTTCAACATTCTTTGCCATTATAAGTACATAAATATAGCTCTAGAAAGTAAGGTATTTCATCTCTTTCTTATACGTCTTTAGGCTACCGTCAATCAGTTTCACAATCAATTGCTCCTTCTAGGGCTTAGCAGTCTTGTTATTAAGAGTATCCCTCCATCGCTGATAATAACTCTCAAAGCCTTCATTCGGTTTCTGTCAAATTGCCTCAAGTTCCTCTAGTATAGTCTTATTTTCTACATTATCGGCATAGAATTCAACAAAATATATGGCTAGGCTCTTCCAATCTGTCCATATGTACATAGGAAATTCATTATACCAATTAACAGCACCCCCTTCCAAGGTGGTAGGAAAGATGCGAGCTATTTGGTTTAGCGACAAATCGGCCATGGAGTGTATAGTGATGATCTGATTTACATAAGCAGTCAGTGATCCTTTACCGTTAAATAAAGGGAACCTTAGGATCGGGAACCCCTTTGGAAATCGTTCAATTCCCAAGGTCATGAAATCTTCTGGTTCAATATATGGAGGTTTTTCCTTATCCAACCTCTTCGTAATCATAGCCATAAAGTCCTCCATTCTTTCATTTTACTTTTTGAATTGCTCGGCCACCTCTTCAGACATACTAGGCATGGTCTAAGTAGAAGGTTAATGTACATCATCATCTTCAATCAATATAGCTTTCCCAGCCCTCTGACCTCTGCTAGGTCCCTCTGCATTCACTGGTATTGTACAAGAGCAGCCTGTGCTTGAGCTACCATAGCAATGGAAATGTGGCGAGCTATGACCTCAGAAAACTTGTTAGAATTCATCAAGTTAGCCATCTCTCTGTCAGATATAGCCCTTTCCCCTGCTTGCCTCTGATTTCTGACCTAACCTTAATTTTGTGGCTGATTCTGATGTTGTTCAACACCCCTAACCTGAGACTGGTTGACACTACCATTACTGGCCCTGTCTTCTTCATCAGGTGATTTAGTTCACAAGGGTTCATGCTTATTTAGATTATACTGAAAATAATACAACATTTGTTAGATGAAAACTCCTCTTATTAAGGTTGACCATATATCTCTACATGGATGGTTTTAGCGTGCAATATAATACGAATGATGTCTACGACAATGATATAGTATGTACAGATATATTATGAAGTTGACAATGAGTTGTAATCCCCCCATATGATGGAATAATGTCTATCTGATGAAATGGGATGATATCTAAGAGGATGATGTCTAGAACAGAATGATTTCCATCCGTGCGGGATGTAATATTACTTGAAATGGAGTGATGTCGCCACATTTATGATGGAATGGTGTTTGAAAAGAGAGTGATATCTGTCCATCGTTGATGGAATGATGTTTATTTGAGATGGCATGATGTCTAACTTAATTGGCATGATGTCTAGCTATTTAATGCAATGATGTCTAGCTAA
This sequence comes from Euphorbia neoarborescens, assembly GCA_948330485.1. NCBI lineage: Eukaryota > Viridiplantae > Streptophyta > Magnoliopsida > Malpighiales > Euphorbiaceae > Euphorbia > Euphorbia neoarborescens. The sequence continues at coordinate 4,457 of CAOJCR013001568.1, read as the reverse complement.
GATGTCATGATGTCTAGCCTATTGGGCCTGATGTCTAACCGAATTGGCATGATGTTTAGCCGTTTGGTGGAATGATGTCTATCTAAATTTGATTGATCTCTAGCTGTTCGATGGAGTGATGTCTATGATGTCTAGCTTAATTGGCATGATGTCTAGCCATTAAAGAAATACAATAGTCATTTTGAACATTTCAAAGTAAAACCAGCCCTTTCTTCACGAGTCAGCAAGGCTTTAACTCCGTGAATCCAAACCCAATGCTCTTCACTCGGTACTAGAATTGACAAATTATGCTCGATCTGTCAATAGTGTAAAGCACTACCCCACCTTCTTATGAATCTGTCGCATCATGTCTCTCTATACTGAACTTTAGAGGATTTGGAAATGGTAGTCGGGACCCGCTGTTGGAGCCCGTATTGCCTACACAGTCTATAGGGATAATAAAAGGTGATCTTTGTGAGTCCTAAGATCTTAATGTCACTATTCCATATGGACTCCCAAATATCAGTCTTTTTCCACCAAGGATATGTCCACCCGATGTCTGAATGAGTGAAGTTAGACAATTTGAGAAGCCAATCTTCCTTGCCTTGATATTGTATCTTGGGCAAATGGAAAGGGTCTTCTAGGAAGAAAACTTGGTTTGTATTTGGCCGGATGGATCTCGAGTGGGAGCACAAACTATAGCTTTTCAAGCAACCAAACTTCTATTATAGCCCAATGAGGACATATGAAGATATCATCAGTCTTGGTATTCTTGTTGAGGGAAATCAGGGTTTCAGCTAAGATAACACACATAGGAGAAGACCCCTTCGCCATTCGAGGAATTATTGTGGCCAATCAAAAAGGGCATGTGTTATAAGGTAAGCCCACCAATCACTGCATAACCAACATACTTATCATAGATGGCTAACCAGGATGCGATGGTGCTACTAGTGAACACTATTCTAGAATAGCAGTAATGTCAAATCCGGTGACGGGACGATCTTTATGAAGCAAGCACTTGATTTCTTCATCAGTAAGTTTGAATTCTTTAGCCATAATTTTAGTTTGCCCATAAACAAATTGTGGAATTGGTATAGAAACCTTTCGATTGCTAGGGATGCCAAGGATAGCGTTGAATTCCTCAACTAATAGGTATAGTTCCTGGTTGGAGAATCGGAACACATTATCGATGGGGTCTCAGAACTTAATATATATATATGCTTTTAGAAAATCCGGTAGCAGGCAAAGGATAAGATACACCTTAGTATGTTGTAGGCCGAAAGTGGTAAGCTTGGCCCAGTTAGGTTTTTGCATGATTTGAAACAATGAATTAAACTTTAGTTCAAGTCCATCCATAGTCTTCTTGACCATACATCCACATGCAATGAAAAATGAGACAAAAATTTAGAATAGCACGGTGGAGCATTCGTATGAAAAACATGTTATAGTGGTTCATGAATGAAATGGTATATGCGTGGTGCGGCATTATAATCTTTGCATGGGAAGGCATATCATGTGTCATTTGAGAAGACCTTGTAGTATCGTGCATTATCATGGTATGGAATTAATGAATTTACGTGTGCTATAGCATCGTGGTAATAGTATAATTAACTATCAATGGTGGCATGGCATCGTGCATGATAATGGCGTAATAAACTACCAAAGGATGGCGTGACATTACGAATTATGTGTGACATGGAATCGTGCAAGTTTATGGCATAATGAGCTACTAAGGCATGGTATGGCATTGTGAATTATGTGTGATATGGCATCGTGTATGATAACAGTTTGGCATTATGAATTATGTGTGACATGGCCTATGCTGCATGATATAATGTGCTAATGACATGTGATGGGCCATCATGGCCCTTGGCATGATGTCAATACATTATCGGTGCTTACGCAACTTGGTATGGAATGTGATACCTGGCTTGGGTAATCCTAACAAAATGTGGTAATGATATCAAATGCTTTGGACATGATGCTCCCCAATAATGTTATGGAAAATGCGATTATATTGTGAGACACGGACTAAACATGCACATGGCTTCATACAAAGCGTGGATCAGTATGGCATACAAAATATGTGTGCTAGAATGCGGGATGATTGACTCAAATGAATGTATTCAAAACGCACAAAACAATCAAGAGGAAGTAGCATGCAAATCGGAAATTTCCAATATTATTTCTCCGCGTGGTATATAGTCTCTAACCGTTCCTCAATGGGGGTCTCTTTGTCATTAACGGGGAATGACAAAGGTCGTAACTAGATTGATTTTATTTCATGTTTATGGGAGACCTAAGAGAAATTTCTAGGCTATTATATGCAGGAAATTCAAAGTCCGGTTAGCAAAGGAGGGTCCCATAGCAGAATATACCATCTTTCTCTCCCAAAATAGGTACTAACGAGAATGATTAAGGTACGAGGCTATCGGTGGCTTTCCAATAGGTACACTAATGGGCTAGCGACCATAAGTGCACTTTCTTGAGAGAGCCGGGGTAATTATGGTGGTCTAAAAGTGGTGCGCGCAATGGGTGCGTCTATTGCAATGCATATACACAAAAATAAAGAATCCATAAAAATGGATATGCAAATAAAAACACTTTATTAAAAATGTTGTCAATTTCTTAAATACATTTTGAAAATGTCTTTTAATGGCTTGTCAAAACTTCTTTTAAAAAATTTTAATGTTTGAGAACTTTTTGTAAAGAGTTTGAAAAGAAAAGTCCCCAGTGGAGTCGCCACTGTGAGCAAACGACCTTTTTGAAAATAAAAAGTGAAAATCAATGTTCTAAGAATGAAAACATTTGAAAATAAATTCAAACTCGAATCTCTAAAAAATGATATTTGGAGTCACCACCCAGTTCCAAGCTCTACCGGAATTAATTTACGGTGTTACTCAAATTATAAGCTCAAATGAAAAACCATGATCCAGAGATTCGGTTGGGACAAGGCATCTATTTGTCCTTTTTCAAAAGATACTTAAGAAATTGACAACATTTGAAAATAATGTGTTTTATTTGAAAACAACCAAACATTTATTTTATTCTTGAATTTCTCGTTAGCGGGCACACAAAAGCAGTAAATAAACACAAAGAATTAAAAAAAATTATACAACTCGATCAAATGAATAAAACCTAGCTAAGGGGGTTTACATCTAAATCAAAAAAGGGTAATGGGGGAATACATCATGCTTCATATATTCATACACACATAATTGAGGGCTTTAATTGTAAACACATTGCATACATCACGCTTGAAATGGATATGTGAAAAGAACGGGGAGATACGATAGCTCGTCACTAGTAAAAAAAATGGCCTTCTGTGATACTGGATGCAGTGTCACTAAAGCCTTTAGTGATACTAAAGAATGTGTCGCAGTAGGTAACGCTTAGTGATACTAAATCTGAATAAGCGCCGAAGTATCACGGATTAGTGATGCTATGGTATCAGTATATTTTATGATACCGTATTAACATCATAACTATTAGTGATACCTTAATATCAGTATTTTTATGATATAAAAGGTATCAGTGTGTTTGTGATACAACAGGTATCATTGTATTGTTGATACACAGTAGGTATCAGCATTTTTTGTGATACAATGGTACAATTTATTTCATTCTTATGCATTTTTTATATTATTTTATAATTAATAAAAATAATTATCATAAATAATAGTATTCACAAATCAAATTTCAATTTAATTAATAAAAATAATTTTCATTACAAGCTTAATCTAATATCTTTAAAAATACTTGACATCACAAATTTATAAAAAAACAACAAACATACTTATAGTGTTGTATGTATGTAAACAAACATAAACATCCTTAACTGTACAATCAAATAGATACAAAGATAAAGATACAGACACATCTACAAAGCTATCTACATGGTCTTAAAGTCTTCATATCTTTCTCCTTTGGTTCCATCATCTATCCTATGTAAGCAAAAATACAGTAAATACACATTCAAATGTAGAGCATATTGTATGAAATATTCTTAGAGTTTTGATACTACAGTTACTCAAATTGATAAATGCGGCTAAAGCTAGCATGTAATAGCAAAACTCAAACTGACCTAACACAGTATATTGTCCATTCAAATAGTCCTTTTTTAAGAGGAAGAAGAAGAAATGGCAAGCTTTCAATGAGTACGTCTTACGGCTATGCATACCAAGCTTTCATATGTCCTCCACATATCTAATGTTAAACAAAACAAAAGTCTGAATGCAAAAGGAAACCACATGTCTATTGTATATCAATTAAAATTTTCAAACTTGGATTTATAAAAAGCTACCTTCCAAATCTATCATGGTTTGCAGTATATGGTCTCTCCTTAATGTTCTAGAGCATATGTTTGCACCTGAAATCACTAGTTACTTCATAACAGAAAATATCAAAACAATATTCCATGACATCAATCCATACTTGTACCTTGATGGTTAAAACTTGAAAAAGAGGTAGAAAATTGC
>CAOJCR013000008.1:0-10396 GCA_948330485.1 Euphorbia neoarborescens | reverse complement strand
ACTTAATAGATCTGGGTTACTTTCCAAGCTAAAGATTACAGACAAAGGGAAATTGCAGTCCAAGGCTTCCCTGCCCTCTGATAACTAGGTTTATCGTTAGACCTCGCCTAGTACTTTGAGATTTATACCAAGATTGTTGTTACGCCTGACTCTGATTTCACTCAAGCATTAAGAACAGCAAGCATTTTACCTAAATAAAAACCCCTCGGCACACTCTTTAAATTATTTAGTCTGTCTCAATAAAGAATGTGTGTGTGTAAGATGGTTCTGTACCCTTAAATCTCCGTTAAGTCTTATTAAGAATACTGAATATACCAGAGGGATCCTACTCTCATACAAGACTTTCTTTTCTCTCCACACAACTACCTTTTCACTCTTCCACAACCTCGCTCGGAAACCTCGCCTAGAGCTAATAGGCATGTTAGCTCAGCCTTAAGAGACTACTCACTACTACTAAACATAATACTTAAATAAATAAAATAAGATAATTAATTAAAATAAACACTTAATTATATTAAAGAGAGAGTAGTAGTAGATGAGAGAAATAAATGCCAACCAAAAGTTATCCCCCAACTCCAAAATAGGAACAAATTTATAGAGTTGGGAGAAAGAGAAAACTAAAAAGACAATCCAATGTGGCAAACATCTAGCTACACAAAACTAACAGCTAAGATCGTATTGTATCTCAGCCATCCAAAAGTATTAAAACAATAATAATAAAAAGTATTTAGTCATTAATCAAAGACAAAAGAGGGGTATGGGTTAGATTAGCTAATCCCCTCATCATTTTTAGTGCTGCAAACTCTCACGTCAACTGCCCATCAGTCCACCCATTATGCCAATTGTACTTTCACCAACTCCTACCTGCTTCGCTTTTTCTCTTTTTCTGCTCCATTCTGCAACCTTTCTGCTCTACTCTGTAACCTTTGTTTTTCTTCACAAGGTTGCTGAGATTCTTCTATTTCCTTATCAACAACGCAACCTGCATAAAATAACACTTATAATCTTTGATTTTCTCATTTCTTTCATTAATTTATCTCGTTATTTAACCGATTAATTCTCGATCTAAATGGTATAATTTGCTCTCATTAAATTCTCCCACACTTAAATGATGCTTGTCCTTAAGCAATCTCAAGAAAAACATAGGAAAACAAAAAACACTTTATACAGTCACAGAAAATAGAAGAAAGAGGAAGAAAAGAAAATATGAATAACCGAAAAGAACAGATCATTTTGATTTAAGGCAACAAACAGCATTCAATACTTCACCTAAAGCAAGCAACCAAGCAATTTAGAGCACAAAGATCACGTTATCCAAATCACTAGGCATTCCTAAGGCAATCTTCAACTTTTCATGCAAAAGCTTCCTTATGTAAACAGACTAGACTTCATTCATCAACACATTAGCGGAGACAAATATAATACTGCCTCACCTTGGGGGGTTCACTTAACAATTGGAGTTTAGGTTTAGCTTTTTGAAAAACAGAACCCTCATTCAGCAAGGTGATACAATCTTAAGACATGACTTGGACATCGGTCTCATCTCCACCGCTTGTAAAATTCAAGCATACAAAATCAAAAGGACTTTTACAAGGGTGTAACAACAGGCTTAGGTTGAGGTGTGACAGTAAGGCTTTTGTGTATAGGAAAATCAAAAGAAATACATAAGTACTACAACAATCTCCTTGAAGAACAAAGTTTAAGGTACAACTCCAAAATTCTAAGACAAAGGTATACCTATATATGCAATTATAATTATACTATCTCATTTTTTTTAAATAAACACTTAATTAAAGACAACAACCTTAGGGAATACAGTATTCAGATGTTTAGAGGTGCTGCCCTAAAAGGTTGCTGAGACAGCTTTCTGAAAGTACAGTCCACAATCTTTCAAAAATAATCCATTCAGACTTTATTTAATCACAACTGCTATATTCTTGAACTCCTAATTTTATACTTGTGAAAATCAATTTCCTTTCATTATCCCGGGTATTTTTGGGTTTACAGTGAAGGTTATGGCTAGTATATGTGGTTAAAACAAATAAAACTGGGTTAAGGCTCAACTTGGCTACACAAAAAAATAGGGAATTCACGTTAGGGTGGCTTTTTGGGACAAAAACAAGGGTAACAACTGCCTTTATCATTTTTTGTATGTGAATTTTCATGCAATTTCAATAAATACGACCAGCCCAAGCTCTAGCTAAGAGTTGTAAAACATGCCCACTCAGAAAACTTACGCAAAGAGTTCAATGCTACTCATGCAATTAATTGGCTCAAACTCTTTCACCAAAAAATAGGGTTGTTTTGCAGTCTGATTTACCTAAGCTAAGCATGTTGAGTTATATATTAAAGTCTGTAAACTTAAGGTTGCTTAATTCTGAGAAGTTATAAGATTGCTTCAGTTTGTTATAGCAAAAGGTTTCTGCTTACTAAGTATCCAGCATGCAAAGGTTACTGCCTAGGATCCGAAAATCATGCAAAAATTGTTACCAAAACAGATTTAGAACAACAAAAAAAACAAAACAAATGTACACACACTCAAAATACAAGATTGCAAGATTTCCAGCAATTTATTCAAGTGGGGCAGCATTCAATTTCAGTAATTTTTAACCAACAGATCAGCAATCTTTTTCTAAACATGGCAACCCTAAGTGTTTAGTAGTCAAGTTGCAAGTCATATCATTTCAATCGAAGTTAATCCCTCCCCCACACTTAAAATTTACTTTGTCCCTAAAGCAACTGAAAGTATGAAAAATTAAGCATTTAAAATCAAATAGGGGAACAAAAATACTACCATCAGCAGCAGCAGTAGCAGGTTGCGATAATGAAAATAGAAATGTCAAGAAATCATAACAATTATGTAGAGGGAGTAGGGGAAGGAGGAATTTTCTCACGGGGAATAATTTCCCCAGCAGCACCCTTGCTGGACTATGCGTCCGTAACTTCTTCTCCTGCGAGTTTACCACCCGAAGCCTTGTTAGGTTTGGATTTTTCTGATTGAACCACTTTCTCTGTCAAATTTTCAGAAACAGTTTCTGAATTTCCTTTTTGTACCTCCAGTGTTCCTTCTAATCGGGTAACTTTTAACTCCAAAGTTAAAATTCTGGCTTAATCCTCTGTTTGTCATTTCCAGATGTGGTCAATGAGATGCACCACTTCTGCAGGACTATCTTAGCGATTCTCTCTAAATGCTTAAGGCATTCTGCCACATTCAATGTCAGATCTTCTATGGGAGTTGGCAAAGAAGGAGTCAAAATAGAGTATGTCCTGGTGCTCATCTTTCTGCGCTTTACGGAGGGCTCGTCAGTTTTTTGCCACAGTCTTCTTCTCTAGTTCTTCAGCGATATGCTATAAAACCCATTTGTTGCTAGCCTTTTTACAAATCCCCATCTGATTTAAATTCGCAAAGTCCATTTTTTGGGGTTGCCCTTTTACAGTCAGCTGTGTAGGATCAAACTGAAATAAACTGGCTTTGGCAATCCTGGTGACAAAAAAACCACGTAAAATCTTTCCCTGAGGTTTGCCTTCAAACAGGTAATCATTGAACCATGTGGCTACATTCATCAGCTTCCCCTTTCGCATACACCATAAGGTAAATAGGTCATGCTGGGTAACAGGCTCTGATTAGATCGGCCAAATATGGTGCTGGCCACGAACTTGTGCAAAATTCTCTCTGAGTACTCCTTGAGAGAGGTTGCAAAACAACTGCTGGATTTGTACTCCATTTTTCCAATGATCTCAGTCCAGAACTCAGAGGGAATAAACTCTTCAGGGAACCCCACATATGACTAAGAAAATTCGTCTGAGTCTAGGAGTTCTTCAGAACCCACACCGAGATAGTGGTTCAAATCTGAAAGAGTGCAATTGTGCCATTTCCCCATAGTGCGAAATGTGTATTTCCTGGGATAATCCCAATCTTGAACATCTTTATCATGGTGGAGTGTGGCCAAGAATTCAAGGGTGAAATCTTGATAGGCAGTTTCAGAACACTGAGCAAATTTCTCAAGACCTCCCCTTTTTAATAAATCTTGCACTTCCTCCAATAGTCCCAGCTTTCCGAGCACATCCCAATCAAAAGTTCTGGACAATCCCAATTCCAGCTTGCTATAAGTATCATCATACTTGTCTTTTACAGTAGTAGAAAAAATTTTTATCTTCGCCATGGTTTTTTCTATGTTGCTCGAATTAGTGCTATAGGTAGGCAGAGGGGTTGCAGATTTCACAGTTGCCTTCTTGACATTTTTGGCTGATTTGGGTGGCATTTTTGTTTCAGAGAAGGAGAAGAACAGAGTTTGGTGCTAAAAAGGAAGAGAGAAATGGCGGTTGAGAAAGTTAGGGTTTTTTTCGAAGATGGAATGAGTGGAGTAGAGTGAGTGGGTTAGTAGGAGAAAAGGGGTTTAATGAAGAGTTAATTTTGAAATTTAAATTTCAAATTTAATTTTAAAATTGTAAAAGAAAGAGAGGCAGTAAAAAATGGGCAGTTTCGAAAAAGAAAATCGTAAGAGGGCAGTAACTAGGGCAGTTGAGGAGTCATGGGAGAGAGAAAGAGTTTGACTGATGAGATTAGTGAAGTAAGGTGGCAAATCCCTTCCCAAGAAGTATGGCATTGTACTTCCCATGCACTATGTGTCAGTTAAAAATAACAATTTTCACCAAATATTTCTACTAACTGACGTGGATAATTACCAAACCTATAATCAATATTTATTTCAACTGCTTTCTAATATTAGATCAGATTTTGAAGAAAAATCAAGAACTGTCCTTTATGACTGCAGCAACCTTAACAAACAGAAGAATGCATTATAACAACGGAAGGAAGTATCTTATTTTTACTAAACATCCCTAGTTTGATTTTCTGTTGTCGATAAAGGAACCAGTTCCAGAGTTTTCAATTTTATTTTCTCAAAAATAAACAAAACAACAATGGCTGAGATTAACAAAAATGCTTCAATTGGTGTTTGAAGCTAACACCAAGGCTGTCGAGATTTCCTATGAAGGTTGAAGGTACTGAACGAGTTCAGTAACCTGAGTTATGGTTTGAGCAAGGTAAGGTTTTAACCTTTAGCCATTAACTTTAGAGGTATTACCTTTGTCATCAGCAATCTCGACTGCACCATGTATGAAAATATTACGTACCTGGTATGGTCCTGTCCATCTAGACTTGAGCTTTCTGGGAAATAACTGTAATCTTGAGTTATACAGCAAAACCTGCTGGCCTATATGGAAAGTTTTATCCTTGATTCGTTTATTGTGCCAGGCTTTGGTTTTCTCTTTATAATTCACGGCATTCTCATAGCTGAAAAGTCTAAATTCTTCTAATTCACTAAGCTGAGCTTTCCTTCTATCTCTACAAGCTTGCCTGTCAAAATTTAAGAAAGTTAATATCCATAATGCGTTGTCAAGCTTGTTGGACCAGTCCTTTCTTGAAGTGCTGACTATTTTTTCCAGAATGCGCTTAAGTTCTCTATTGAAAATCTCTTCCTGCCCACTGGTCTGTGGGTGATAGGGAGTGGCAATCTTGTAGGTAATGCCGTACTTAGTCAACAATCTTTCAAATTGGTCATTGTAAAAATACGTACCTTGATCAGATATCATTGCTTGTGGACAACCAAATCTAGTGAAAATCTTCTTTAGAAATCTTACCACAGTCCTTGCATTGTTATTGGGACTTGGGATGGCCTCAACCCACTTACTTACGTAGTCCAACACAACCAAAATGTACTTGTTGCCGTATGAACTTGGGAATGGTCCCATGAAGTCAATCCCCCAAACATCGAATATTTCACAGACCAGGATGTTCTGAAGAGGCATTACATTTTTGGCTGAGATGTTGCCCGTTCTTTGACATTCATTGCATTGAGAGACAAAAGTGTGTGCATTTTTGAACAAGGTAGGCCAAAAGAAGCCGTATTCTAGCACTTTGCATGCTGTTCTGTTTGGACCAAAATGGCCACCAACCTCTTGGTTGTGGCACATGTTCAAAATCTGCCAAGTCTCTTCCTCGGGAATGCATCTTCTTACAATCTGATCTGTACATAACTTAAAAAGAAATGGTTCTTCCAAAAAATAGTATTTGAGGTCAGTATAAAATTTTCTTCTTTGTTGTGAGGACAAATTTCTTAGTTTAATTCCATAAGATAAGAAATTAGCAATGTCAACAAACTAAGGGTTAGAAGTTACCAAGAGTAATTTTTCATGAGGGAACATTTCGGCAATCTCAGGTTGCTCATCAAGGTTGCCGAGTGGAATTCTGGACAAGTGATCAGTAGTAAGGTTTTCAAAAACTTTCTTATCTTTAATTTCCAAATCAAATTCTTGTAACAGGAGGAGCCATCTAATTAATCTAGGCTTTGCATCCTTCTTAGCCAAGAGATATTTAGGGGTTGTATGATTAGTAAAGACAGTGACTTTAGATAAAACAAGGTAAGAACAAAACTTATCAAAAGCGTAGACCACAGCAAGTAGTTCTTTCTCTGTTGTGGTGTAGTTTTGCTATGTTTCCATCAAAGTCTTGCTGGCATAATAGATTGGCTTGAAGTGCTTCTCAATTCGTTGACTAAGGACCGCTCCTACGCATACATCACTTGCGTCGCACATAAGTTCAAAAGGTAAGCTCCACTGTGGCATTATAAGAATAGATGCATTAATGAGCTTGTCTTTTAGAGTGTTGAAAGCTTTCGAACATGCGTCCGTGAAATGAAATGGAGTATCTTTATGTAAGAGGGCTATCAAAGGTTGCGCAATCTTTGAGAAGTCTGTGATGAATCGTCAATAAAAACCTGTATGGTCGAGAAAACTTCTAATTTCCTTTACTGATACGAGGGCTGCAAGCTTTTCAATAACTTCTATCTTTGCTTTATCAACTTCTATGCCCTTTGCTGAGATTTTGTGGCCAAGAACAATGCCTTCATTCACCATGAAATGGAATTTCTCCCAATTGAGAAAAAGATTTATCTCCTTGCATTTGATTAGAATGGACTCAAGATTACTGAGACAGGATTGAAAAGTATTCCCATATACAGAGAAGTTATACATAAAGATTTCAACCGTCTTCTCAATCATGTCATGGAAGATTGCTATCATGCAGCGCTAGAAGATTGTAGACACATTACACAGTCCAAATGACATTCTTCTGTAAGCATATGTTCCATAGGGACATGTAAATGTCGTCTTCTCTTAATCTTGAGGATGGATAAGAATTTGATTATGCCCAGAATATCCATCAAGAAAGCAATAAAACTCATAGCCAGCAAGCTGCTCCAACATTTGATCAATAAAAGGCAAAGGGAAACGATCTTTTCTGGTTGGGTCGTTGAGCTTGCGGTAGTCAGTGCAAACTCTCCAACCAGTCACAGTCCTCATAGGGATCAATTTATTCTTTTCATTCTTGATCACTGTAATTCCTCCCTTTTTAGGCACGACTTGTACTGGGCTAGTCCATGAAGAATCGGAAATTGGATATATGATTCCCGCATCTAAAAGTTTAATAACTTCCTTCTTGACAACCTCTTTGACATTAGGATTCAGCCTTCTCTGAGGTTGCAGAACTGGTTTGTGATCATCTTCCATGTGAATTCTGTGCACGTAGATTGATGGACTGATGCCTTTAATATCAGAAATAGACTAGGCTAAAGCTTCTTTGTTTCTGTGCAATACATAGATCAGTTGAGCTTTTTATTCCGAGTTGAGCTTTGAAGAAATGATTACGGGAAGATTATCAGGAGGATCTAGAAATGCATATTCTAGATAAGCTGGTAATGTCTTTAATTCAAGGATTTGAGGCTCTTCGGAAAACGATTTTTCAAAAACAAGTGGTGATTTGTCAAGTGGTTCCATAATTTGCCTACTTTCAGAGATTTAGGGCAGCCTATTTTTGCTTCCACTTCCTTGGCTACGAAATCTTCCTCCTCATCAAATTTAGTTTCCTCACATTTCTGCATGAAATATGGATTTAAATGAATATCTATTACATCCCTAAAATAGCATGTATCATCACTCGCTGTAGGATATTTCATGGCCTCATTCATTTTAAAGATAACCTCTTCATCATGAATTTTAAGAATCAATTCACCATTGTCCACATCAATCAATGCTTTTCCCATTGCTAAGAAAGGTCTACCTAATATGATAGGTACGTGTAAATCTTCATCCATATCCATGATCACAAAATCTACAGGTAAAATGAATTTTCCAACTCTAACCAAAACATCTTCAATAATTCCCCTAGGATACCTAATTGTCCTTTCAGTAAGCTGTATTGAAACTCTTGTAGGTGTAGGTTCTCCTAATCCTAATTATTTGTAAATGCAATATGGCATAAGATTAATCAATGTACCTAGATCACATAAAGTATTTTCAATGTTCAGATTGCTTATTGAACAGGGAATAGAAAAACTCCCTAGATCCTTAAGCTTTATGGGCAGAGGTTGCTTAGACTGCAGAATTGACGAGCAATCTCGATTCAGCTAAACCATTGCAACTCCTTCTAATTTATTCTTGTTTGCAAGAGCTCCATCAGAAACTTTACATACATGGGCATCTGTGAAAGAGCTTCTGAAAAATGAATGTTAATATGAAGCTTCTTAAAGACATTGAGAAATTTTTCAAATTGCTTAGATGTTTCGTATTGTTTGGCCCTCAATAGATAAGGAATCCTTGGTTGATACTGAGTAGAATGGTTATCCTTTGATGGGTCTGGAATAGTCTACTGTACATTCTACTGAGCAATCTCGCGAGGTTGCTTAGCTGTCTCTGAGCTCTGAGGTTGCTGATTATTCTCGTTTACCTGAGGTTACTGAGCATCTGCACTCTGAGTTTGCGTAAATGGCTTTTGTGTACTTGCATCCTTCTCAACATTTATCATTGGATTAGAAGATTCACACATCTTACCACTTTTTAGCGTTATTGCTTTGCAATCTTCCCTCGGATTAGTCTCGGTGTTGCTAGGCAAAACTCCCTTGTTCTTTGGTGTGACCGCACTTGCTAATTGATGAAGCTGAGTTTCCAAGTTTTTCATTTGTGTCTGGGTCTGTTTCATGAATTGGGTCATCATCTCCTTCATTTTATCCATCTCTGACTTTCTAGGCTAGTACGATGGACCTGCATGTTGCATGTTCTGAGGTAGCTGATGCTGTTGGAAATTGCCTTGATTTTGTTGATAAGGTTGCTGAGCAGGCTTTCCTTGTTGTTGATTCCACGAAAAGTTGGGGTGGTTCCTCCATCATGGATTATAAGTGTTAGAATAAGTATTATTAGCACAAGGATGGTTACCTACAAAATCACATTGCTCCTGTATGAGCGTGGCATCGCAATCTATGTTTCTGTTATGGCCTCCACAGAAATCGCAAGTATTCTGAGGATTTGAGATTGTTGAAACATTAGCTCTTGTAAGTTGCTTTAAAACCATGTCCATTTTCTCAGACAACTTTGCTACTGCCTCTGATTCTACTGGTTTCACTCTATCGGAACTGACAGAATGCCATTTATAACTTGTGTTCTCAATCACTTCATATAACTCCTCCGGCGTAAGCTCTTCTGGATCTCCATTCACAATTGACTCGATATGGATCTTATTAGCATTGGTCAGACTATTGTAAAAATTTTGACTTGCATCCACATGCGAATGTCGTGATTTGGGACTTTTATCAAGAGATCTTTATATCTTTCCCATGCTTCTGACAAAGACTCGCCAGGTTTTTGACAAAAGTGGGTGACTTCATTCCGCAACTTGATAGCTTGCCTTGGTAGGAAATATTTAGTTAGAAAACTCTTGCCATATCATCCTAAGATGTAATAGAACCTGGTTGCAAATTTTTTAGCCAGCTTTTCGCTTTATCCCTTAATGAAAAATGGAAAAGTTTAAGCCGAATCACATTGTCTGAAACTGCTCTATTGGTTCGAAAAGTATTACACATGGTTACGAAATCTTGAATGTGAGCAGTTGGGTCTTCTCCAGGTAAACCTCCAAATTGGGTAGTGGCCTGAAGCATTTGAATCATATAGGCCTTGATCTCAAATATATTATCTCCTTCATCGGGTATCACTATGCAAAAAGAGTGTTCCTCGCTGACGGGTCTAGTATATTCTTTCAATCTTGGCCTCTGGTCAGCAATCTCACCACCAGCTGGTGGTGGTTGCAAAAGTGGTGGGTTTTGTCCCTCCATTCTCTGTCGTCTACGAGCTCGCCTTGCTGCACTTCTTCTCCTCCTGCAAGTTCTTTCAATTTCAGAATCAAAAGGAACAATGGGATGATCAGATCTTCACATGCAAGGAAACCTTCAGATTGCAGAAAACTCCTAAAACAAAACACACAGAAGTATCAACTCAAACAAATTAACAAATTCACAAATATAAGTCGTACTCCTTGGAAAAGGCGCCAAAAACTTGTTCGCCTTAA
>CAOJCR012999848.1:0-10170 GCA_948330485.1 Euphorbia neoarborescens | reverse complement strand
AAAATTCTTTCTTTGGTATTTTACTTTACTTCTCTTCCTATTTGAATAAGTCAGTAGTTAGCTTTTCATTGTTTTTGGTGGGTTCTCAAATGTAAAAAACGATTCGTACTTCAAGTTTAATAGTGCTTAACTTATCATCTCACCTTACCCCGAATGATTAAGGGACTTTCACTCCTACTTGTTCTTGTTACTTGTTTGGATTCAGACTTCTCCGCTTCTTTTCTCTGAGTTCGGGATGTGCTTTGTGTTCTCCACTTTGTTTCTCCAAGTTTCTTCCTAGCCGCTGATAAGTAGTAACTGTAGGATTGGTGATTTCTTTTTGGAAGTCTTATTTAACTGTGTTTAACCAATTGCTATTTCAACTTGGATTGAGGGGTTGTATACCTAAATGACCTTAACACACCCTACCCATAGCCATTAACATTGCCAGCCAAGAAAGGTTCTCTGATTTTGTCCTCTAAGCAAAAGACTGTGTTAGGATTGCCATTTATTCACCATGTGATGTGCATATGTATAATTGCATGAGTGTTTTCTTGTATACACTTATCATGGGAGCTATTTTGAGCGACTACCTATGAGGATAGTTTCCGGTTATATAAATCATGAACGTTCCTTTTCGTTTGAACAAATTAGCCTTAAAAGTATGTCTTGTTTGAGTTGACGTCTGTATGTGTTTCATATGGCTATAAAGGACTATGATGCATGCTTGAGGGGGTTGGTGAATTGGAATGGTTAAATCGGGGAGCCGGTTTTCAGATGAAAGTGAGTGTTATAGTTCTTGGTTTTCGATTATTTGCTTGAGGACAAGCAAAGCCTTAAGAGGGGGGTAGTTGATGAGGTCAGATTTAACCTCATATTTTGTCTCTGTCTTAACATATTTTGTGAGATTTTTGCTGCATTTCCATGACTAGTTGTCGTGTTTTGTTGATTTTCGATGATTTGGTGTTTCCTTACATTTTAGTGTTAGATTTCAGTAGTTCGTTCGTTTTTATGTTCTTTTTGTGTAATGTTTACATGTTTTAATTTCTTTGATGCGTTCACGGGTATGTTTGTTGTGCTTGTGAACAAAGCTTAGGTCGGGATCCCCAAAATTCATGCAAAAAGGCGTGAAATTTAGAAGACAGAAGTTTTAAAGGAAGCCTCACACGAGAAGGGATGAGTGACACGTATTCGTGTCATGTGATAAAATGCGTGTCACTTGAAGCAAAGATGGCCATGAGAAGAAGTTTGTTACCACACGCGAAGGACGATCCACATGAGTACGTGTGACATTGGTATACTCGTGTCATAGGAGGCTCAGTTTGTAGAAGAAGAACACGAGATACATACGAGATCGTGTGACATGAAATGAGCTCCACACATGGTTGGGAACGTGCCACAGGGTTGTGTGACCTTGGTATACTCGTGTCACTTGAGGCTGCCGTAGAAGACTGAAAAGAAGCCATACGAGAGGGCCATTCAAAATGAGGTTGTGTTACAGAGGCACTCTTGTGTCACATTGCGGGACCCATTAAAAATCATCATTTTAATTTGTTTTTATTTCCCATATAGCCTAAACTATTTATAGCACTTTTTGTATTAGGTTTTCATTTATCCAGGATTAGCGTAACTCTCTCTTCCCCTCTCAAGAACTAGGGTTTAGCTTGTTTGATTATTTTTCTATAACTTGGCTCAGATTTTGGGAGACTTTTATCCACCTGTTCCATTCCAATCGCCGGAGTCCGGTTAACGGTAAACTTAAGGGTAGTTTCTTCTCTTTTGTATTACTTTTGACAAGTTGTGAACCGCAACTCAGTTTGGACTGGTGTTCGTATTATTTATCTATTTTCATCTCCTTTCAAATACAATTCTCGATTGGTTTATGAATGTTTACTGCTTTGTGCTTGTTTCTGATTTACGTGCTTCGTTAGGTTTAATCTGATAGGCTTTATATAAGTCTGGTACTACCAGGATTGACAACCCAAAAATCTTAGGGAATTAACAAACCCACGACGTTACAAACCCTTAGTTTCTGAACCCGAAACTAGTCTATCGCTTACAAATGGAGTTATAGGCTAGGTGCCAATAAACCTAATTTGCATCTTCGAAACCCTGTTGCATGCATAACATTTGCAATTCGATTTGCGATTGTTATTGATTCAAGCTCCATCCCATCTCATTCCGAGGAAGTTATCAATTTTGGATCACTTAGGTTAGTTTTAGGTTAAGTTAGCGTAGTTTAGTTTAATTTTATCAAATCTTTATCCGCTCAAACAATTAAGAACCCGAGTAGATCGGTGATTGCTGAATAAATTCTGTGGATCGATAATTGGACTTTTCCAGATTGTTACTTGACATCGACGGGCTACACTGCCCCTGAAAGACACGCTTCCAAGTGTTATACTTGAGCGCCATCATGTTACTCAGATCCTAAGCTTCGAATCCAAAACCGTGATCCAGAGATCGGGTTCAGACAAGACATCTACTAATCCTTTTTCAAAAGACTTGCAAAAGATATCGATAATATTAAGTGTTTTTATTTGCAAAAAAAACCTAGGTTGATTTTAGTTTGGACTTTTAGGTGATCGCACATGCAAAAGCGGTAAATAAAAGCAGAAAAATTAAACACATATTTACAACCCAATTGAAATCACGAATCCTAGCTAAGGGGATTACATCAAAATCAAGAGGGGGAATAGGGTACATCATGCATAATATTTAAACATACATGCACAAATAAGACATTAAATAAACACATTGCACAACATCATGCTTGAAATGGACATGTAATAAGAATGAGGAGAAATGATAGCTTGGGGTTATTTATTTAGAGGGACATTTAATCCAACTTGTTTACTTGAATCAAATGGTTTGGGCTGAAAGATAGACTCGTGAAGGCCCAAAAATTTTTTTGGCTCGATTCGGATGGGAACATGGTGAATGTTATTTTAGAAAACCATTTGGCTCAATTTTTAGTTTTGAAATATGCAATTTTTGTAAGTTAGATATTCGGGAAATAATTCACTTTGTTGATTTGAGTTAGCGGCCCTAAACCCTGCTTCTCGGTACGGTTTTTTAGATGCCGACATGCACAATATAAAACTGAATCTAGGTCTCAAATATAAATAAATGCGTACATACATTGGCACACATCGATCTTACACATCAAGTAAGTAAAGACTTGAATAAATAAAAAGAGTTCATGAAGTATGCATGGTTAAGAGAAAACCTTTATTTTTAGGATATTTTGTGAAGAAAAGTATTATTTGTTTAAAGGGAAAATCAAAGGAGACAAGAATCTTGAAACGCAGGTCAAAACGAGCAAAAGAGCCAAAAAAAATGGGAGGGAGGACAACGACTAGTCATAATCATGACCCTACATGTTAGGATCGTGACTTAGGTCTGTGGCTTGAAACCACTGTCCAGGGCCATGCTGCGATCGCGACTCTGGTTGTCGCGATCGCAACTTGGTCTTGGAACCCAAGGTTATTTTGCGCGTCGATTTTAAAAATGTTATATCTCACTCATTACTTATCCAAATTACACGTATAATATACCATTGGAAAGCTCTTTCGATGAATAATATGATTAAATAATGTTATTGTCTAGTATTGGGTTGCAATCATGACATTTACTATCATGATCACGATGGACTGCTGGACGAACAACTTTGCTTCGACTTTCTTCTTCCCTATTCCATTCTTTTTCCGTTCGACCTTGGTTAGGAACTCAAAAATACGCCAGGACGTCTAGGATCTCAATTTTAACCATTTTCAAGCTATGAAAACATGATCTTAACATCAAGAATAATATTTTCAAGATTTTAAAACCAAACAATACACATTTTCATGTTAAGCCGATTTTATTCGTTTTAAAGCCGTTTAAAGTTTGATCTCACCCCCACAAGCTCCAAGTTAGTTAAGGTACATAAATATAGTCCAAAAGGGGAGATCTTTAATTACTACATGGTCATTTACCCAAGATATTTTCGTTTTTCCAACCAAAGTTACGGTTTTCAGTTTTTCACAAAGATTTACATATTTTTATGTAAAAACTTTTATAAAAATGTGCATGGATAGAATATAAAAGAAGTTTTAGGAGTTTAGAGCTCAGAGATTACCCTTAAAGCGTATGTTCCACATGTGGTTGAAGGATCCGCTCTGTGTGCCACCGAACAACCGAACCAAGTGTTTTTCTAGAGGAAACGAGTTTTGATGGTGAAAAATCTTAAGATCAGAAGGTTTATAGGCTAAGCCTCCAACATTTAGAGTTGTTAGGAGTATGGGTGTGAGCCTTTTTGATGTTTTGAAAGTAAGAAGAGAGAAGAAGAAGATGAAGAACAAGAAGATAAAGAAGATGATGAACAAGAGAGAGGATGTTGAGTGTTGAAGAGAGGATTTGAATGAGTGAAAGTGAGTCTTTTTTGAAAAATTATTTTCTGCTGAAAACTTTGAATTGTGGCTGTCCTTTCCCTTGGTTTGGACGTGGGATTCATATTGGTGTATGGGTGGTTTGCTTTTTGCCCATACTTGCATTAAATGCAAGCTTTTCTTTTTTACTCCACCTTTCCCTTTTCATTTCTTTTCCTTTTTTTATTTTCCATTAGATTCTAACAAGGGATTTTATGGCTATAACTTGGGATTAGAATGGGTGGTTAATGGTCTTTAAAAGTGGGTTTTGGGTTTAGAAAGATGGGTATGGGCCTAAGGTTTGGGTTTGGGCCCAATTGGGCCTTAGGCCCATACATACGTGTGTATGTCTGGCCCATTGAAATTATTCGATAAACACTTGATTTGGTCCTTTATGGTACAGATGTCAAAGTTCTTGGGTCAAAAAATATGGATATCGATGCATACAATGGGTATTAATGAATATCATTTTCATCAATGTCCTAGGAAAAATCTCATGCTCACAGATTGCCCCTCGTGCGATCAAATTCGAAAAGCTGAATTTGAGAACACGATAGAGGGAGCAAGGGATCCTACCCATGCATATGCATGGAGTAGAATATATGTAGAATGATGTATTCATACATGAAACTTAGAAGAATCCCAAAAAATTGAAACACCTGAAACATACGTGTCACTGCTCACGGCCGCATATAGATGAGATATGCGGGATACATTCCATATGTATTTTTTACTAAATAGAATATGTGCCATACGTAATCGAGGTATGCGAGATGCGTGCTATAGCATTCGCACTAAAAGGGATATGTACCATGCGTGAGTGAGATATGCAAGATGTGTGCCATAGCACTCGCGCTAAAAGGGATACGTGTGATAAGTGACTGAGGTATATGAGATTATAGCATTCATGCTAAAAGGGATACATGCCATACGTAATTGAGGTATGCAAGATGCATGCCACATCATTCATGCTAGAAGGGATATGTGTCATAGGTGATTGAGATATGCGAGATACGTGCTATAGCATTCATGCTAAAAGGGATATGTGTGATACGTGACTGAGGTATACGAGATGTGTGCCATAACATTTGTCCTAAAATAGATAAGTATGATACGTGACTGAGGTATGCGAGATACGTGCTATAGCATTCGCGCTATAAGGGATACATGCCATACGTAAATGAGATATGCGAGATACATGCCATAGCATTTGAATTAAAAAGGGATACGTGCCATACGTGATTGAGATATGCGAGATGCATGCCATTTCATTCGTGCTAAAAGGGATACGTGTGATACGTGACTGAGGCATGTGAGATGTGTGCCATAGCACTCGCGCTAAAAGGGATACGTTTGATGCGTAGCTGAGGTATGTGAGATGCGTGCTATCGCATTCACGCTAAAAGGGATACGTGCCACACGTAATTAAGATATACTTGATGCGTGCCATAACATTTGTGTTAAAAGGGATACGTGTGATACGTGACTGAGGTATAAGAGATACATGCCATAGCACTCGAGTTAAAAGGGATACATGTGATATGTGACTGAGGTATGTGAGATGCGTGCTATAGCATTCACGTTTAAAGGGATATGTGCCATACGTAATTGAGGTATGTGAGATACGTGTGATACGTGAGGTACGTGCCATATGTAATTGAGATATGCAAGATACGTGCCATAGCATTCACGCTAAAAAGGATACGTGTGATACGTGACTGAGGTATACGAGATGCATGCTATAGAATTCGCACTAAAAGGGATACATGCCATACGTAATTGAGACATGCGAGATGCGTGCCATAGCATTTGTGCTAAAAAGGAGTATGTGTCATGTGTGATTGAAGTATGCGAGATGCGAGCCATAGCATTCATGCTAAAAAGAATACGTAGTAGAGGTGAACCAAATATATGCCATACGTATTTTGCTAATCATATACATGAGATGCATAATGGATGAGATGGATGGAAGAGTCTAGCCTGATTTTTACTCACAATTGACGAGTTTGGTAATAAAAATTTTTGCCCCTTCAATTGTAAGTGAAAATGATGATGTTTGTATGGAATGAGATGAGACATGTGATTGCATGAGCTTGACCCGATGCAGTGCAAGAGGAGCTATGGAAAATAGGTAAAATGTGTAAGGAAAATGATTGGCAGTGGGTGCCACTTATGACTGAAAATTTGTGACAATTGGTGCAAATATGGGCTCATTTTTATTCATTATTCGACAGTTTTGGTGACAAAAATTTTGCCACTTTGATTGATGGATAAAAACGAGCCCCTTGGTTTCGTAAGTGTGACATTTATTTGTAACCTAACGCTTGTCGTGGTTACTTTTGACAAAATTGGGCTTTCGACCATGCATGGCGACTCAAGATAACCCAGAGTTTATGATGAGGCAGTCCAATGCATCTGCTCATGTCTTGGAGTTGGCTGTGGGCTTCCAGGTTGATGTGTATTGGCTATGAGGCTTTGATTCAGATTTTGAAGGTGGATAAATGTGCTGAAAATGCTCTAACTTTCATCTGGACTGCCGAGAAGCCCCATTTTTCACCCCAACGAACTTCCTCTCTCTCTATGTTTTTTGCTTTTATTGTTGTTTTTTTTGTAGTGGTACATATTATTAGTGTGCCCTAGTTCGTAGCCATAGATTCCTTTGTATATTATACATTTAGTTATTTACTTTGTATTGATATACATTTAGTGTTATAGAATAAAGCCATTAATCTATTTGATTATATCTTGTGCTGTATAATAAATAGAGAATCCATTGATTGTAAATAATAAATGTATAGGTCCCAGGTTTGATCTAGGTTATGGGAATAAATAGAACAACAAACCTACGCATCAGTTGATTATGAGGTAATCAAGGATGCGGATAGATGTGGACCCCACATGGTACTGGACAGATCCACGCAGGAAACACTATATGGGGAAGTCGTCATTACTGTGTTTCTTGGGTAAGACATGTTTTATCCTTAGACCTGAGACCATTACATCACTTCATGGAATCTCGTGCACTTTAACATACACCGAACGTATTTGTAACTGGATGTAAATATGGGTATGATTGGGTGAGCTAGTGAACATGTAAGTGATGGTAATGTGTCGATGGAATTACCACTCAGTTATGACTGAGGTGATATTACTGGTCACTTGATGGATTAGGATTGAGAGTGTGCGGCCTCACCCAAATGAGTTGGGTACTCATTGGCCTCAATAATCTAATCTAGATAAAGAAAGATATAGTAGTATGGGATAATGGATCCATGCCTCTTACT
Source organism: Euphorbia neoarborescens (assembly GCA_948330485.1). NCBI lineage: Eukaryota > Viridiplantae > Streptophyta > Magnoliopsida > Malpighiales > Euphorbiaceae > Euphorbia > Euphorbia neoarborescens. Next base: position 2,498 of record CAOJCR012999848.1, on the reverse strand, counting down.
GTATATATATCTTCAGATGATCATTTGGTAAGGGATAATAGAAGTAACAGCTACCGGGACGATTAATCTCTACTAGAGATGCTGCTAGCTATCTTAATTAGGGGCTATTGTGTGTTTGCTAGAACCCACTTAATAGTCTGTAGGAATAAATCCTGCTGCCAACATAAAGATAGTCCCACAAGGATCTTGCACATCGAGATACTGGCTACGAATAGGTTTGTCTATAAGGCCTTGTCGAATTAATTAAATAAATATAGATTGAAGAAATCATATTTGATTTAATTATTAAATTAAATCTAAAATATTTAATTAGTAGATTCACATGTGACAATTCATTAATTGATAATTAATTAAATTACACATGGTTAATAATTTAATTAAATAATTTGCATATAATTTTAATTAAACTAATTTATTATGAATATTATTTAATTAATGATATATGCAATTAGAATTATCTGGATTTTAATTAAAATCTAAATATAGTAATTGGCATATTTAATTAAATAAATTTATAGTCTAAATTAATTGATCAATTTACCTTTCGGTGAAATTAAACAATTAAAATATAATGTATTGATTTAATTAAACTTATACAGAATGGAATTTTGGTTCGGTGGAATTTAATTAGACCGATCAAAATAAATAGACTGTAGAAAGCCCATGGGTTCAATGTTTTTTACACCTAGTCCAACTAGGGTTTCTATTGTCCATATATAAGCCATAAGGATGAGTGAAAACCCTAATTCCATTAAGTGAGATTTTCGAAATTAGGGTTTAGGAAGAGAGAGCTCTTCCGTTCTTCATTCAGTTGATTCTGTACAAGTCTCCGATCAGTGCCAGACTCTGCTAGCACGGGTTCACGACCTAGAGTGTCTCATGTATTACTTTGTGGTTGAATCATCGGGATTTGGCAGCATCTCTATTGAGATCAATCCGTAAGCCTTGAACCTTCTCTTTAGGTTTTAGAAACCCTAATTTTTTCAATTGAATAGATTAGGAATTAAATCTCCCAAAATCATCCAATCGGTTCCTATAGGGATTGGATCTGGAAATTTTAAAAGCCTTCCGCCGTGCCTGATGAGTTTTTGGGCCTGAATCCGATCCCCTATAGTGGTATCAGAGCCGTGGTTATGGTTGAATCTGGTAGATTTAATTAAATCTATGGCTAATTAAAATTGAATCTAAAATCAATTTTAGAAATCTAGAATTAATTTGGTAGATCTAGAATTATTAAATTTGGATATGGAAATTAAATTGGTAGATTTGGTATGGTTGATTGGTAGATTTAGGGTTTTGACTAAAATTGCGGTTTTAATTATTTTTCCTTGATTAGATTTACAGTTTTATATGCATGCTATATAGAATTAATTGTTAATTAATGTTTGTACTGTGTTATTTTTCTGCGGTGACGGGTGGCAGTGTAGCTGCTGGCCGGCGGCGACCGCAGGTGCTGCTGCCAGGAAAGTCCGGTGATGGACTGCTGTCCACAGGTAGCAGTCCACACCGAATGCTGCAGCCTGTCGGCGTAGCTGCCAGGGCTTCAGGTCTTGAGAGATTTCGGTAAATACAGGTAAGGCAATTGAGACTTTAGAAATACTGCTTTCATACGAAATCGTATACCGAGTAAGGTAGTTGAGACTACACCATATGAGATGTGGTGGGGCCAAAACCCATAGTTTCAATCTGACAATTTGGAGCTGTTTTGTACATGTCAAGAAATTGACAAGGGACAAATTAGGGTCCAAATTGGTCAAATGCCTATTTGTGGGTTACCCTAAGGAAACTAAGGGTTACTACTTCTACGTCCAGGTTACGAATAGAGTATTCATTGCTAAGAAGGGTCATTTATTAGAAAAGGAGTTCCTTTCTAAGAAAGTGAGTGGGAGTATCTTTGAACTTGATGAAGTTCAAAATCCACAACCTCAAGAAGAGAACTTAGGTATTGAGCTAACTCTACTGAAGGTAGAGGAGTGGGGCTCAGTGACACAGGAACTTAAAAGGTTGACAATACCTTCAAGGTGTCATTGATGGTAAAGATGTTCAAACAAGTTCAAGAAATTGACTATGATGAAACCTTCTCACCAATGACGATACTCAAGTCCATTAGGATACTCCTGGCCATAGCAGCATGGTACAACTATGAGATATGGAAAATGGATGTTGAGACCGCTTTTCTAAACAGAAAGCTACTTAATGATGTGTAGATTACACAACAAGAGGGTTTTATCGATCCTGAGCACCCTAACCGGGTGTGCAAGCTTGCTAAATTCATTTATAGATTGGAGCAAGCATCCCGGTCTTGGAATCAAAGATTAAACGAAACTATTAAGAAGTATGGTTTCATTCAAAATCTTGATGAGCCCTGTGTATACAAGTAAGCGATAGAAAGTACTTTCATATTTCAAGTGTTATTTGTATGTTGACGACATCCTTCTTGGCGGAAGTTACAAACCTTCACTGCTTAGGGGTTAAAGCAGTGGTTGAGTAAGTACTTC
>CAOJCR012998632.1:0-11614 GCA_948330485.1 Euphorbia neoarborescens | reverse complement strand
TGGAAGCCAATTATAGGGAGCTTGGATGAACCAATGTATGGCCAAGACTAAGAATATATGATTGGTGTGCTGACTGCCTTGATATTTTCGATGCCCCTAGATATCTAGATGTTTAAGGGAAAAAGTATGATGTATATAGTTATGCATTGATCATATGGTGAAGCGACCTGGTACAATTCTTAGGCCATACCTAATGTTGGACATGCAGTAAGGGAAGACCTAGCATGTCGTGAAAGAAGACGCAATAAAGCATAGCAATGTATGAGGTGGTAGGGTGCAGGACATGGCATTACATCATGATATGCAATATGGAATCATGTTGTAATGCATGACATGGCATTGTGATGTGTGATATGGCATCATGTATAATGCATGACATAGCATTTGTGCATGACAAGGCATAATATGCTGATGATGCATGTCAAGGCATTTTACATGACATGTCATTGTGATGCATAATATGTTATGATGTATGGCATGGAATTTCTCATGACATGACATTGTGATGTGTGATATGTCATCATGTATAGTGCATGACATGGCATCATGTATAATGAATAACATGACATCATAATGCATGATATAGCATCATGTAGTTATCTATAATAGGAAGACCGTGTATAATGTATGACATAGCATTTGTGCATGATATGGCATAATATGTTGATGATGCATGGCATGGCATTTTGCATAACATGGCATCATGATGCATGATATGGCATCATGTATTATGTATGAAATGGCACCATATGGTGATGTATGATGTGGCATCATGTATGGCGTATAATATCGCATAATATATGGATGATGCATGGCATGGAATTGTTCATGACTTGGCATAATATTTTAATGATGATGCATGGCATGGAATTGTGTATAACATGGAATCATGATGTGTAATGTATGATAGACAAACCGTGTTGTATAGACGGACTCTATAATGTAGCATTGGCTCTTTATCAGATTAGTGATGAGGGTTAGACATGTCACATGTACTAAAGTACCCTATATTCATACTTATGATGATGAGTGATCAAGCAGTGTTAATCATATGGAAATAAGACCTAGATCTAAATAGGTGCGTGATATTACAACTATTAATATAACCACACACAAGCAGAATCAAATAGCATGCGAGAGGAAACCTATTTTCAATACAGGTCAGTAAGTCTCTACCATTCCTAGGAGGGTTTTCCTTGGCATCGATGTGGGCATGACAAAGGTTTGTAACTAGATCCATTTTAGTTCATGTTTTGGAAACCTAAGAGAAGTTGATAAGGTTTTATATGCAGGATGGTCAAGTCAGGATAGCAAAGGAGGGTCCCAGAGCAATATATACCATCTTTCTCTTCCCAAATAGGTTCAAACGAGAAGATTAAGGTACGAGGCTATCGGTGGTTCCTCAATAGGTATCCTTATAAGAAACTAGTGGGCACATAGCGATACTTTCTTGAGAAACAAGGTAGGTATGGTGGTCCTAGCTTGGTGGGTGCAATGGTGTATCTACTGAATGCATATATATAGAAATAAAATATCCATTTAAATGGATGTGAAGATACTTTGTTTAAAAATGTTGTCGATTTTTTTGAAGTCTTTTAAAAAAGTATTTCAAAGGCTTGTTAAAATTCCTTTCAAAATTTTAAAAATTTTGTAAAAAGTTTTGAAAGGAATTATGTCCCTAGGGGAGTCGCCACTGTGAGCAGGCGAACCTTTAAAAGAAGAAAGATTCTTTTTTAAAAACAGATTAATTATTTTTTTCCTTTTTCGAAATAAGATTTTCCTAAGCGGATGAAATAATTCTTCCAAAACACGGTTTGCCTTAGAAGCGACCTTAAGGTTTTCAGAGGAAGAACATCTCAAACGAAACACGCATGTAAATACGGGCTTAGGAATTTCATGTAAATCATGAATGAAAAATTTTATTTTTGAAAATGGTCTGGAAAACTGAAACAATTCCTTAAGCGATAAAGATTTATTTCTTTAGGAATACCTTTCGCCTTAGAAGCGAGATAAGGTTTCCTTAGCGAAATTCCTTAATTCAGATCACATGTGAATGCAGGCTTAGGATTTTTAATTCTGAAATCCAAATTTAGGAAAAGAAAACATTTTTAAGAGAAATTCAAACTCGAATCTCTAAAAAACCATATTTGGAGTCGCCACTCGGTTCCAAGCTCTATCGAGAATTAATTCCCGGTATTTCTCGGATCCTAAGCTTGAATCCAAAACTGTGATTCAAAGATCGGGCTTAGATAAGACATTTACTTATCCTTTTTCAAAAGGCTTTTATAAAAATCGACAACATTTTAAAATAAAGTATTGTCATTTGAAAAGCATAAATTGATTTTATTGTTTTTATTTGGCGTGATCGGGCACACAAAAGCAGTAAATAAAGCAATATAATATATACACATTATTTACAACCCATTCAAACAAGCTATACTACGGGTTACATTTGTCGAATTTGGATTGGAGGAACATCCATCAAGCATAATTTAATGCATGCATACATGAACATTGAAAATTTAAACATATTGTACACATCATACTTGAAATGGACATGCACAGAGAATGGGGAGATATGATAGCTTGGAGTTATTTATTTAGGGGGCCATTTAATCTAACTCGGTTAGTCAGGTCAAAATGGTATGAGCCAAAAAATGGTCTCGTGACGTCCCAAAAACACTTTTTGTCATTTTCGAAGGGTATTGTGGTGATCATTATTCCGAAATACATTTGGCTCAATTTTAGTTATGGACATATGATTTTATTGAGTCAAATATGCAAGAAATTCCCTTCGTTGAAAAGTGTTAGTAGCCTTAAACCCAGCTTCTTGGCACGATTTTTTAGATACCAATACATATAGCACAAAATTAAATCTAGGTTATACATGCAAATATATAGAACAAACATAAACCAACACACATCGGGTTTCACACTAAGTAAATAAATACGTAAATAGATAATGATAAGTTCGAATATTGCATGGTTGAAGATATTTTATTTCGACATATAATGTAAGAAAAACATGTTTTATTTGAGGTTAAAGTCAACCAAAATGAGAAAAATGGAAAACGGGGTCAGAGCACATTCTTGTGCTGGGATGGAGTTCTGGCTCAACTCTGCATCGAGCACAAACTCGAGCCAGAGAGTCTATTTAAGACCCTCTTTACTCGAGTCTTTGGACGACTATGAGTCGATACAGAACTTGAGCCAGAAGGTCTGACCCTTCTTTTTTCACAAAATGTTTTTTGTATTGATCGAGAACTTTAGTCGGAAACATAAAACCACTCCAGGATGTCCGGTATTCCAATTTTAAGCATTTTTCATGAGTCCAAATGTTACTTTAATGCCAAATTTAATGTTTTTAATTCCTTATGTCAAAAGTAAGCATTTTCCATTTAAATCTGTCTTAAGTCCGTTTTAGCCTGTTTTTAGTCCGATCTTTGTCCATGAATACCCCATAACAGCAAAGGTAGATCTCAAATGGTCCAAAGGTGTGAACTTAGCCAATATTTTATCCGTTTTCTTGAAATACTTCCAACCTTTCGACCAAAGTTTCGGTTTTAGCACATTTTATGCTCTATGCATAAAAGATACAGAGCGAAGTCTGAAACATGTAAAAATGCAACATTCACATGATAAATGGAAAAACAACAAAGGTTTGTGGCTTAGGATTACCTTCCCAATAAGTATCCATAAGTTTCGAATGTTAGAGAACCTGAGTCCGCTCCGGTTGCTTCTCTGAACCCGAACAGTCGAACCAAATGTTTTCTTGAGTAAATGTTAGTGATAAAAGAAAGAAGATTTATCGTTTAAATCTCTTACTTTGGTGTTGGAAGTTGATGGTTGCCTTGATGGGTTTCTTTTTAGAGAATTCTTTATTTTTATGTGTTTTCAGTTTTGGAAGACAAAATAAAGAAGATGGAGTCCCAAAAAATGAGTTGAAGGAGGAGAGATGATGAATAAAATGAAAGAAATAGAAGATGTAATGAAGATGAATCTTGAGGATAAAGGTGTTGAAGAAGATGATGAGTGTTGAAAGAAGAGAGTTAAGTGAGGAAAATGATGATGAAAAGAAGGGAGCCCAAAATCAAATTTTTAGGTCTTCTCCTTTGATGTAAAAACATGGGATCCTTCCCTCATCCCTCTCAAATAAGATTTTATAGGCCAAGAATCAGATTGTTCCCATAATGGAATTCTTTTGAACCATCTTTCTCATTTTCCTTATATCTTTTTGGTGCAAGATTAGTCAAAGGCTCTTCTTTGCATTAGATGCCGATTTGATTCTTCTTTCCTTTTCTTTTATTTTTGTTTCACATGTTCCAAAAATCAGATTTAGAAATTTTATTTTTATGTCACAAAAAAGAGAGGTTTATTTGGGTCTTTTTGGGCCATTGGTGTATGTATGGGCCTACTGGATGGTCTTAGGCCCAATTGGTCCTTAGGCCCATATGTCCATGCTTGGACATGGCCCACTAAAATCGGTCACTAAATATTTGATTTGGGTCTTCGTGGTGCGGATGCCAGAGTTCTCAGAGTTCTCTTTTGATAAACAGGAGTGCATGTCGAAATGGGAAAAGGTATCAGTGAATGCCAGTTTCATCATTTCCTCGAGAAAAATTCTGTGCTCATAGTGGTTTTGTAGGATATAATCCTCGTTGTGCTGCTGTTCTCTATTATGGAGCGTGAGTAAACCAGCAACACAGGGTGGATCGACTCAACTATGGTGACTAGTTTCTAAACCTCAATTTTTAGAATATGATGTGTATTTTATAGGTTATTATCAAAATATGGTTTTAATGCATTAGAGTCTTGATCAAACTCTATTTAAAGCTTGAACATGACTTTGAGAAAAGCATGTTTAGGTAGTTTCACATTTTAATGCATTTTTGGTATATAATAGAGATATTTATACTGGGAATGTCATGTTGTGTCATACATAAGAATGTCGGTACAAGATCTTAATGAGCTTATGATTATGCTTGAGTTATTGATGCATATAGAAATGGTTTTTAGCTTAATTGTAATAGGGTTTTTGATTTAGAGATGTACATTAATCCATTACTTTGTAAAGAGTTATATCTCCCTATACCTATACTATTATCAAGTAATTTGTAAAACACTAAGTAATTTGTGAATCATGGAAAGTTGTCGGAAACAATAGCTAAAGTTGTGTCCTACCCTGTGTGCCTCTTAAACTGATACTTTTACCCTGTTGAAACCAGTCTGTCAACTTTTATTTCTTTTGAATGCTTTTAAACCTTTTGAAATTTACTTTGGTGCTTTAGTACTGCTTCATTTAGCTGTAGAACAGACATTATTTTTCTAATAAAATTAAAAGAAACCCTCAAACCTTTTGGTTTCAAATCAAAGTCTTAAAACAACCGCTCTATCAATCCTCGTGGGAACGATACTCCACTCACTCATTATATTACTTGTCAACTAGTGTGCTTGCTAGCTCATTTTAGTATGCAACAAACTTCGTCGAGTTGAATCCTACTCCCACTACTTTCTTTGGAAAGGAATTCTTCCAAGAAATAACCCTTTCTGTCCATAAATACTTTGTCTTCTAAAGGGTCTTACAAGTAGTAACCCTTAGTTTTCTTACGTTAATGTGAGTGGACGACCTTAAATTCAAAGGGCGGACCTTCAAAACTTTAATTTTTGAAATAAAAGGTTTGAGAAAAAATCCTCTTATTTTATTTTTAAAAGGGAGTGAAATGAAATCCTTTTTGTTCAGAGGAAAATGAATAAAGGAAAATATTTTCTAACAGGATGAAATGATTCTTTCCAAAACACCACTCGCCTTAGAAGCGAGCTTAAGGTTTTTGGAAAAATAACATTTCAAGCAAATATACGTGTGCAAAAGTGGGCTTAGGAATTTTGATAAAAATGGAGTTTGAAAAATGGTTTGGAAAGCAAATCATTTCCTTTATGTTTAAGGTTTACTCATTTTGGAACACTTTTTGCCTAAAAAGTGAGATAAAGTTTCTGTAAAAGAGGCCCTAATTAAACACACGTATGAATGCGGACTCAACATTTTATTTTGAAATGCGATTTTGAAAATGAAAATAAGTTTAAAGAAATTCAAACACAAAACTCTTGAAACTATGACTGGAGTCGCCACCAAGTTCCAAACTCCGTTGGGACTTAAATCATGGTGTTACTCAAAATCTAAGTACAAATCTAACACCGTTTACCCATGTTTGGGTTTAGACAAGATATCTACTTATCCCTTTTCAAAAAGACATTTTAAAGAAAAATAGACAATGGCTTAAACAACGCATTTTATTTGAGCTTAAATTGATTTTTGATTTTTGTTTAAGGTGCAAAAAGTGATAAATAAGTGTGGTAAAAATAAATCACATATTAGAAACATTCACATAAGCTACTGTGAGCACATGATTTTTTCCCGGGGGCAATGATGAAATCGGCATTCGTTGATACCTTTTTACGCTATCGTATTCGCAAGAGTTAATTTGAGAACTCTGACATCCACATAATGAGAACTCGAATCAAGTGTTTATTGAGCGGTGTTAACGAGCTGGGACCAATCATGCATGTGTGGGCCTAAGGCCCAATTGTGCCCAAACCCATACCTTAGGCCCACACCATATCCAAGGCCCAAAAAACCTAAACACATATCCCTTTTACACCAAATTTGAAATCTGATTTTCGGACTAAAATTACAAATAAACAAATAAAAGTAAATAAGAAAATCAAATGAGGTGGAAAGCGATAGCTTTTAACTTATTCTTTGCATTAAAGAGGAAGAGACCAAAAGGAAAGTCTCTTTAATTTGATTCCATATTTGGATAAACCTTCTTTTGGGTCTTTAAGAGAAATTTTCTGCTCATTTCAAAGGATCCCACGCCAATGCAAACTAAAAAATCAGCATCTACACTCTACTAAAATCTGATTTTTCCTCTCCCTCTCATTCACTCACAACTAACAACTTCACACTTAAGTTTCCTTACTTGTCTCTCCCCATCTTCAACCCTCTACGTTCAAGCTTTTCTATTTTTTTAGTCTTCTTTTTTTCTTCTTCTCTAAACTATATTTTCTTATCTTCAACCTTCTACTTCCTCATCTTCTTCCTTTTCTTGAGAACTTCATCTCTTCCTAACCATCACACATCAAAAATGCCATCTTCCTTACCTCTTTCTTTAAAACAAAGAAATTTCCATCGCCAAAAAGACTCAAATAATCTCCAAAGGCAAGAGATTTAGTCAATAAGTCCTCTTGCCTTGAGAGTTTCAGTTCTTACATCAAACTCGAAGAAAAATACAATTGGTTTAGGTGTTCGGTTTGGCAGAGTCCACTGGTGTTCACTACAGAATCTCTTCTCATAAACTTGAGGAATATACGGCATTTGGGTAAACTCTGAGCCCAAACTCCAATCTTTTTTTTAATGTCATTTTTTGTTCATGCAAGCTTTTGAGTTGAATTTGTTGTTTCATATATAAAAAGTGGTGAAAAATCGAAAACCAAACTTTGTTCGGGAAAAGGAAATACTTTGAGAAAGTGGACTAAATGTAACTAAAAATGACTTTTTTATGACTCTTTTGAACTTCTTTATGTACCCTTGTTGTAATGGAGAGTTTATGGATGGATTTGGACCTAAAAACGGATCTAAAACGAATTTAAATATAAAATGTGGTTTCATTGGATTTAAGGGTGTAAAAACATAATTTTTATCATTAAAACCGCCTTTTGACCGATAAGAAAGACTTAAAATTGGTTCCCAGAGATCTCGAGATATTTTTGTGTCCCCAACCAAAGTTTTTGGCCAAAAGAATAGCAAAACGAATGGAAGAAAACAAAAAAAGCATAGAGATAACTGCTGCAAACAGCGATGGAAAATTTCTGTCGCTGAATTTGTAGGTAAATATCCTATGGCAGCTCTTTCCTTTCTCTTTTTTAGCGACCGAATTTTTGTTCGTTGCCAAATCAGTCACTAAAGTTGAAATGATTTTTTTAGCTAGTTTCATTCTTTTTATGCATTAAATAATTTTGAAAGTTATGATACTTTAATTTAAAATATTACATAACTTATTTTGTTTTTTATTCACCTTTTTTATTTATTTTATTTTATTTTATTTTTTGTGTTTTACTTTATTATTATTTTATGGTGCCATTTTATTTCATTTCACTTTCTTTTTACAAAACAAAAGAAAAATCTTTGCTTTTAAAATGTTTTGATAAAAAAGAAAAATCATTCATTCATGCATTTTTAAAATTACTTGTCGTTTATTTACGCTTTTACTCGACGTGCAAAAATCGATGTGTGCCGATAAATACACATAGTATATTTGTATCTAGAAAACCGTGCTGAGAAGCTGGGTTTAGCCGCTAAAACAACTCAACAAAGGGACTTATTTCCTGGATTTCCAACTCACAAAAATTTGCATGCTCCAAAACTAAAATTGAGCTAAATGAGTTTTGAAATAAAAATTATCACGGTTCCCATCTGAAAACGAGCCAAAAATGTTTTCAGACCGTCACGAGTTCATCTTTCGGTCCAAGCTGTTTGGTCAGACTAACCGAGTTGGATCAAACGTCCCCCTTAATAAAGAACCCCGAGCTACCGTTTTTCCCTATTCTTTTTGCATGTCCATTTCAAGCATGCTTTTCTGCAAAGTGTTTATTTTCAATATATAATGCATGTATAATATATGTGTGAATGTTCCCCAATTTCTTCCTTTTTTTTTTAATGTAAACCCCCCTAGATAGGTTATTTTCCTTTGATTTGGTTGTAATTAATTGTTTATTTTCCCGTATTTGATTTCCCGCTTTGTGTATGGGCGCTCACCATAAATCCAACTTTAAATCAATCTAAGTCATTTTTTTCAAATATAAATACTTCATTTTTCCAAATGTTATCGATTTCTTTAAAGTCTTTTGAAAAAGGATAAGTAGATGTCTTGCCCAAACCCGATCTTTAAATCACAGTTTTTGATTTGAAACTTAAGATCCAAGAAATACCGTGAATTAATTCCCGGTAGAGCTTGGAACCGGGTGGTGACGCCAAATATCGTTTTTTAGAGATTTGAGTTTGAACCTCTTTCTAAAAAAAATGTTTTCACTTTTCCAACTTTGATTTTCAAATTAAAATAAAGCCTTAAGCCCGCATTCACACGCGATTCCAAAATAAGGAAATTCTCCATGAGAGTCTTATCTCACTTCTTATGCTAAAGACATTCCGAGAGGAGTAAACCTTAATTGCTTAAGGATCCGTTTCTATTACTTTTCCTTCAAGTCTTAAGGGACTTGCTCTTCTTTTCTTTTTTTCAAAAACATTAATTTATTTTCTTTTCTTTTCGGATGTCCCGCTTTGGTGAAATGTCGCTCGCTCACAATGGCGACTCTGCTGGGGATTAATTCACCTTCTTTTCAAACTTTCTTTTACAAGAGTTTTCCAAATTTAGAATTTGAAAAGGAATTTTTTGACAAGCCTTTGAAAGAGTTTTTCAAAAAGACTTCAAAGAAATCGACAACATTTACTAAAACGAGGTATTATTATTTGCATATCCAATTAAGTGGATCTTTACTTTTGTGCATTTGCATTTCAGTAGGCACACTTTGCACCTCATCAAGCTAAGACCACCATACCTACCCTGGTTTCTCAAGAAAAGTGTCACTATGTGCCTACTAGTTACTCACAAGGACACATATTGAGTTACCACCGATAGTCTATTACCTTAATCTACTTGTTCAGACCTATTTGGGGAGAGATAGATGGTATATCATGCTTTAGAACCCCCCTTTGCTATCCAGACATTGACTTCCTTGTATATAGAAGCCTTAGCAAATTTCCTTAGGATTCCAGAACATAAAAATTAATCTGTTAGCTCTGCCTTTACCATGTCCACATCGATGGCAAGGAAACCCCTCCTAGGAATGATAGAGACTCACTGACCTGCATTGAAACATAGGTCTGCTGTTGTATGATGTTTGCTTTTATTTGTGTGTTTCGGGACTGTCCCAATTACATTTATTCAATTCAATCCTCATACACCATGATGTCCACTCATCAACCATTGTAAGCATACGCATACCACATGCCATGCCAACCTATATCTTTTTACTGCTATATGCATCTACTGTTCGAGTCTCATAACATACTGTCATTTTGACAATATCCCATTTATCACTTTATCTAGGCTAGCCATATGCATATGTGCTAGTCGTGTACGTTGCGTTTTGTTAATTCATATTACATACCATACTAACCCATATTCATACTAGCACCACATCTAGGCATCTTACAATGGGCCACTCATTCCGTATTTAGGAATCTTTTAGGAATGCGACAGTCCATCAACGTTTAGGCAGTCCATCTCTGTTCTTAGACTAGTCTGCATTTAGGATCTTTCAATACTCCATAGGTCTGCAACATCTTGCAGTCTGCCTATCTTACATTATGCCATATCATGCATTTAATTCCATGTCACGATTACCGTCTCATGTCATTCATATAATGCCATGCCATGCCATTCACATAATGCCATCCACATAATTCCATGCCATGTATGTTATCTCATGTCATTCATATAATGTCATGCCATGCATATTATGCCATGTCATTCACATAATGCCATGTCATACATGTGATGTCATGTTATGCATATAATGCTATGTCATGCATATTACCCCATGTCATTCACACAATGCCATGTTGTGCATATTATGCCATGCAATTCACATACTGCTATGTCATTCATACAATACCATATCATTCGCATAATGCCATGTCATTCATATTATGCCATGTCGTTCACATAATGACATGCCATGCATGTTATGTCATGTCATTCACATAATGCCATGGCATGCAATTATACAATGTCATATACATAATGACATGCCATGCATATTATACCATGACATGTACGTAATGCCATATCATGAATATTGCTCCATGTCATTCATACGATCCCATATCATGCGTAGTCCCATGTCACCCGCGATACTATGATACGTATTATACCTAATACCATACCATACATTTTATTCCATACCCTTCACACAATGACATATGACATATTGTTCATATACTGCGTTATGCGATGCCATATCATACATCGCCACACAATGTTTTGCTATGCATCATGACACGATGCCATATCATGCATTAATATGTATTTCCATATTACATATGATGATGTATCATGAACATACAATGCCATGCCACTCACGATGCCATGACACACATCATCAATAAGTAACTTCATGTCATTCACACTGCATGACACCATGCCATTCATCACTACGTGATGTTGTGTCATCCATCATTATCCCACAATGATACGCCACATCATTCACACTGTATGACTCCACTATTATATTGAAGTTGTCTCATGCGTTTATGGTGTGCGTTTTGCATAAGTTAATTTTAGAATTGGATTGGTGAAAACATGCATTTTCTTAATAAAAGGTAGTCGCGATCGCGACCTGTAGCTTTTGCGATCGTGACATCCTATTTTCATTATAATGTCGTTTTAATCATGCATTCTACATACTTATATTAATTCATCCATATTCATCATATTTGCACACTCTCCGCAAGTATACGGATCGCTCCAAGTAATATAAAATGGAGTAAAATTTACAT
>CAOJCR012995268.1:0-10528 GCA_948330485.1 Euphorbia neoarborescens | reverse complement strand
GATTGATGGGACTGTTTACAAAGGAAATTTAGGATGTCGATTTGACGTTGGAAATTGCAGAAGAACTAATACATATCAAAGGAAAAGATAAGCAAATTATAGTATTTGTCTAAAGAAATTTGTTGAAGATAACCCCGATTTGAAGATAAATATGGATCTTTGTGAATCCGATTGTGAAAATGAAAATGCATCTTCTTAGTTATGTACTTTTAGCTTCTGCATTTTGGATGTGATTTTTTTTTCTTGAATTTTTATGTACTGAAAGGATTATTTGTTTTTTTTTGAAACTATTGTATGTAGCAACACTTTTATAAGATTAGGGGTTGGGATTCATATTAAGTGTTGTCATTGTGAAAAAATATTGCATTGGCTATTTATACTATTATTAGAAAGTGTTGCAATTGTTGAAAGGTTGCACAAAATCATTTCCATAAATAAATAAAAGAGTTGCAATAGATAATAAAACCAAAGTGTTTTTATGATTTTTGCCATAAAAAGTGTTGCAAATACTTTAAAAAATGTTGCAAATGAAACAAAACGGTTGCCAAAAGAACATTGCATTTACATATACAAGTGTTGCAATTGCTATCTAAAGTGTTGTAAGAAAGAGTTGTAAGTATGTATAAAAGTGTTGCAATTATTATTCAAATAGTTACTATAGAAGTGTTGCAGTTGGTTATAAGAGCGTTGCAATTGCTGTCCAAGACGTTACATTTGGATACGCTTTCAATGATTAAGCAATACCGTTTAATATGTTGCCAAAGGTTATAAAAGTGTTGCTAAAGAAACCTATGGAAACCTCTTTTCTATGCGTTGTTAAAAAAATAAAAGTGTTGCCATACGCCACCTTTAGCAAGGAGCAAAAAACCAACTATTTCTTTCCAGAAAGTGTTGCCTATTCTTCTCTGGAAACACTTAAGCAGCTTTAGGCAACACTTTCGGAGAGTTGCTATAGACCATTTATGGTATAGTGACAGTTAGACAATCATTAGAACCTAAGGAAGGTAAAGTCAATAATACACTGCATTATCTAAAACTTATGAAACTATAATTTGTTTCCGCAAAGAGTAAAAATAGAACCTAAACAAAATCCCTAAGAATTATGGGTCGGTGATTATGCAGAACTAAGAATCAAAAAACAAAAATAGGGACTCAAGCACACACAACATGCAAGTTAATAGAAACCACAGATATACAGTATAACTTCTCGGTAATCAACTCAATAACCAGAACATAGCAATTTATTTTCCATAAAACGCAAGATAAAAAAATGTTTTCACAAAAATTTAACAACAAGACTACTTTTAGAAATTATAGAGAAACAAAATTGAATCCAAAATTAATTCTAAGAACTGCAGGAAATAGGAATTGTGGTGCGTGACGTATCGGGTATAGCATAGCATATTCATGTATTAGCAACAATTTAGTCTTTATAACAAAAATATCACACACTACCGTAAGTATACGGGTTGCATAAGTAGTATAAAATGGATTTTTAAGTTTGGGTATCGATCCCACGAGGAAAAACGTACATAATATGTTAAACATTCTTATTTTCTGTTTATGGTGATCTTAATTTGATTGGTTAGGGGTAAATCCTACATCGAATCAAAGGAACATAGAATTATCTTCAATGTTTTCCGTTTCCTATCAAAGATTACTCGTTCATTTAGATTTTTTGTATACTATACTTATAACTCCTTTACTACTACTTGTTATTCAAATGCATGGATAAAGATCACCTTTTGGTTATCATGGTGATTAAACATAAGATTAGGTATGGTTAACTCTAATCGAATTCGTTCATAAATCAAATATACAATGTTTTATATCTTTTGGTTATCACAACATGTAACATTATACACCATTTTCATGCAGTAAAGATTCATGCATAATATTGATGTCATCTTCACATCCTACCACCACAAACGACATCAAAACTCATTCTAATCCTATATACATTTGGTATGGTTAACTCAAGATGCATATTTAGTATTTAAACCAAGAATCAAATAAGGAATAATCAAATGATAATAAAGAAACCCATGTCACTACATGTTTAGAACATAATATACATAATGAAGAACTTTGCATCAAAAACCCTATAATCAATCACTACAAAGGGTCGTGAATCCTTTGCAATAAGTGCCCAATGGAACGTGTTATAACTTCGGGGAGTTTTTTGCAAGAAACGAACAAATATTAGAGTATAGTTTACAATCATCAAAGATAAACAAAACAGAAACAATGAAAATAACATGGAAAGGTTTTACAACCCTTTAATGGAGTTGTAAACATTTCCACACAAGAAGGATGCTTCTTCTGAATGGAAGGGCTTCTTCTTACTCCTATGTGTCTTCTTTTTGATGTTGAATTCGTGCAAGTCAGAGACTTTCTCTCTAGAACTCTTCTCTCTTCTTGAAGTGAATTCCCTCTCTCTATTCTTGCTGTAAATGTTTAATTGATGGCTTTTTATAGAGTTTCGGGGTATTTACAAGTGTTTTTCATTGGTTTTAAAGTGATAAGAAGTATTAGGATTAGTTTGGAATAGATAAAGGTTGATTTGAAGGGAAGATAGAGGGAGAACAATGGCCAAATTCAAGTTAATATTGCTCTAATGGTCAAATTATCGAGTAGGTCGCGATCGCGATACCATGTGTTTTCTTTAAAATTTACATGCCATGATGAGTCGCGATCGCAACATATGGAGTTGCGATCGTGACAGATCCCTATCCTCTCTCCCTTGTTTTTACATTTTTCTTCGTTCTTGATCCATAATTCAAGCCGCTTGTCCCGATCCTTCATAAATGTCCTAAGAATAACTTTGGTCTTGAAAAACTTGAAAAACAATCATTCTAACACAAAATATCCATTAAATATACAAAATACACATATTTTAGCTTGTTTTTGTATGCCAAATACGTGTACTTTGTACATCGTATCAAATTGATCGAAAGAAACTTCATAAATTGCCGAAAACAAGAGTTAAACAACAGGAACAAAAAATATTTAGGAAATTAAAACCTAAAAATCACAGTAACATCCAAAATATCAGAATCCAAAATCACAGTAGCCATAAAGAAAATCACAACATAAAATCGATTAAACTAAAACTAGAATAGAAACAATCGAAGATGAACGAAAGCAATAAAAATCAATTGAAACACATACATGAAAGCAAAATAGAAAAAGACAAAGCACATGGCGCAACTATAAACATAATCAACCTCTTCAAAGTTTTAAGTTTCGATTACTTACTTGAATCTCAGTAAATGTTTTGATCAATATCTATTTTTAGTTCCTGACATACCCGATCACCGAACATGTCCCGGCCAATTCATTCCTTTCTTTCTCAAATCTCTTTTCATTTTTTTCTATATGATTTTTTTCCCAAAAAACCAAACCCTATTGAGCTTCTTGATTTTTCACAACCAGCTTCCTGCCTCTTTTTTCACTCATTACCCTCTCAAAACCATCATGAAAGCCTTCCCCTTTGTAAAAATCCAAAATCAAGGACACCTATGGAAAGCCCTCTAGATGTCCGAATTATCCTCTAACAAACTGATTTCTCTTTGACTTCTTTTTCTGCAGAATTAGCTCCTTCGACATACAGCCTCTTCCCTTTTGCTTTTCCTTTTGTGTTTTGTTGTTTCCCTATAAAGCTTCAGAGCCAATAGCTAACATCTTATTCTCTTTCCTTTTCCTATACCTCTTTTTCTCTTTCTCAAGAAAAAGAACCCCCAAAAGTAGAAACTCCTCTCACCGAAGACACTTTTTCTCTGATGAAAACTGAATCCCAAAAGTAGAAATTCCTCTAGAAAAAAAACACACAAATGAAAACCCTTCTCACATCAGCGATTTTCCCTGTCACCTTATGGAAAAAACAAAACCAAAAGAAAGACCACCAAATGATCCATCCTCATTCTGCCCATTTTAATTTTTTCTTTATTGTGTTGCCTATTGAAACGAAGTCATTTTGGTTTTGGAATTCCCAAAACCAAAATGACATCATTTTTTTAATATTCACGCTGAAACAACGTCATTGTACCATTAGTATTATTATTCAGATTTTGCTAGAAAACAACTTCATTTTGGGCTTTATTATTCCAATCCAAAACGATTCCGTTTTAGGCATTCAACTTCCTTCCTCTCCCTTTTCTTTCCATCCATCTTTCCTTCCTTCCTACATTCCAAAGCAACGTTGTTTTGGATTACCTGTTTCCATCCTTCCATCTTTCATTCCTTCCTTATTTCCATCCTTCCTTCATTTTTCCAATTTTTTGTCCTTATTTTTTCTTCTTTTTGATTTTAAACCCTTTCTTCTAGCATTTAAGGACAAAAAATTATAAGTCTATATTTTTGTATTTTTATTATTTTTTATTATTTTTTTAATTTATTTTAAAAGAATCCTAAAAGAGACAAAAAAATTATACATAAAAAAGAAGAAACAAATAAAATAGACAGAAAGAGATAACACAGTCTAGTCTGGCCTGAAGATGAACAAACAATTTTCACAAAAAAGGAACAAATTTATCGCAGTCTAGCCTGGTGACAAGCAAACGATTTTGACAAAAAATAAATAAATCTGGTCTAGTCTAGCTGGGTGAAAAATTCCTTTTTTTTATTTGAGAATTGCTTTAAAAATAAAATCATATTCTTTTGAGCCTCTTAATCAAAAAAATACAGCAAAGGTTGGCAGATGCCGATTCATCGCAGACCCAAAAAAATCTCGTACTCAAAGACTGCCCCTCGTGTGATCAAATTTAAGAACTGAATTTGAGAACATGATAGAGAGAGTGAGCGATCTTATCTATGCACATGCGTGGAACACAGTACATATGAAATGCTATCTTTATGCATGGAATCATAAAACATAGGAAACATCAATGAACGTGTTTTTACCTTGCTACACATATCAAAACATATGGTGTAGACACATTTAACTTAAGAAGGTTACGTCTATGCATGAATCTCACGGAACACGTGCCTAAAGGGATAACTGTGTTTACACATCTTTAGAAAATGGAAGCCGTTGGTCATAACGAATCACGTATTGAGAAAATCGGTATCGTTGGTCATAGAAAATCATGTATTGAGAAAAATGCGAGTCATTAGTCATGAAAAATTCATGTCTGGAGAAAATGTAAGCTGTTGGTCACTGCAATTTATGTATTGAGAAAATGTGAGCCGTTGGTCTTAGAAATTTATGTAATGACAAAAAATACGAGCCATTGGTCATGTTAATTTGCTTATTGAGAAAATGCAAGCCATTGGTCACAAAAAATCACGTATTGAGAAAAAATATGAGCCACTGGTCATAGCAAGTCACTTCTGGTGAAAAGGCAAGTCGCTAGTTATGGAAATTTACGTATTGGGAAAATTCAAGTCGTTGGTCAAGGCAAATCGTGTATTGACAAAATGCGAGCCTTTGGTCACGAAAAATTACATATTAAGAAAAAATACGAACCATTGGTCACGAAAATTCACGTATAGAGAAAATCTAAGCCATTGGTCACGGTAATTTGCATATTGAGAAAAAATTCAAGCTGTTGGTCACGATAATTCGCGTATGGATAAAATGCAAGCCTTTGGTTATGGTAATTTATGCATTGAGAAAATGTGAGTCGTTGGTCACGGCAAATCACATATTGAGAAAATGCGAGCCATTGGTCACGACAAATCATTTATTATGAGAATGCAAGCCAATGGTCATGGCAAATTGCATATTTGGAAAAATGCAATTCATTGGTCGTGGCCAAATGCATACGTGACATACGTAATAAATAAGGTGGCTGGAGTAGTCTAGACTGATTTTTACTTAAAATTGATAATTTGATAAAAAAAAAATTTTTCCCCTTCAATTATAAGAAAAAATAAGGGTGTGTGTATAAGATGGATGAGATGTATGATTTCACTAACTCAATGTAACTGGGAACTTTTCCCCTAATTTGTAAAGATTACTTTTTTTTATGACTGCATTCAGATGCGATGATATAAATATGTCTTGTTTTCATTTAAAATTAATGATTTTGGTAATAAAAATTTTTTCCCCTCAATGGTAAGTGAAAACTAATTGTTTAACTTAGGTGCATGTATGAAATGTAATAAAAGACATGATATACGTATGAAATACACAGAACATATGCAATAGGTGATTTTTCCCCTCTCTTGTGAGGGTTATATGATGTTATAATTGCATACAAATGCAATATAATGAGACTGTTATGCTTGAAATGCAATTTGCCCCTAACTTGGGGAAGATAGAAAATGCAAGGGAATACAAGTATATGAAATATGATAGTGTAATGTTGTAACATGAGTGACACCTACGTGTCTTATGTGACCATAATAGTTTTGCTTTTATTTTCAATTGGCAATTTTTGTACAAAAATTTTTGGCCCTTCAATTGAAAATAAAAGCAAGTTGTCCTATCTAGATGCTTGTATGGAATGTAATGAATTATATGAGATACATATGGTTAGATTTTTATCTATAATTTTGTGAGATTGTGAACAATAATGATTGGAACATGTATGCCCAAGAAACACTTAAAAGATGTGTGACTAATGTAACAAGTTTCCCGATGTGATGCATATGTGTAATACAACTAGTGAAGTGCATGTCGTATGCCAATCTAAAAAGACAATGAAATCGTGCCCGTTTTTGTAAAGAATGTTAAAATTAAATAATGTTCTTTTACTGGTCCCTTTACTGAAATACAATGTTTGTGACAAGATATGAAATGTATTCGTCACTTTTGCCTGCCATGGTCTTTTTTAGAAAACTTAAATGGCCGTTACCAGATACATTTGGCTCACCGATCATGAACACTTTTGAAGCTATGAATGGGGGATTTTCAAGTTGATATTGGCCAAGAATAGGAGAAACGATTTTAAGGGTCATGTGAACGACATTCCCCCAGGCTGAAGATGTAGGAAACGATCTTAGGGGTTATGTAGTCCCATGCACCTTAGGTAAAGGCAAAGGTGGATAAGAATGTCTTTAAATTACATGTGTCAAATACATTTTTATTGGAGCATAATATGCTTTACAACCAATATTATGTGCTTTCTATAAATGCGTGTTTGAAATAAGATAGCTTTGTTTTTACATGTGATATCAACATGTAAACTTATTTGAATAGACATCAAACATTATTGATGAATTCAACATTACTACAATTAAAAAGAACACAAAGTGATATGTACCCCCAATACATTGGACATCACAACCCTTCACAGCTACTAGCTCGATTCGCATTTGTAAGTGCAACCAATGTGATCATTATTTATTTATTTATTTATTTATTTTAAAGAAAGATATTAGCTTATATCAGGACATAAATGCATTATTATATTAGAGCATTCCCGATTGTTGAGCTGAGTACCCCCAATACATTTGGCATTACAATCCTTCACGGCTACTAGCTTGAACTGTATTTGTAAGTAAAAACAGTGGGATTATTTATTTCTGTGTAAACTTTTTTTAAGACTTTATGAAATGAATATCCCTTAGATACCTTATTTTGAATTCATGATGTTCTCATGCAACCCAATGTGATGTGATCAAGATATGTTTCATGAAGAATCAAAATAGAAGCACAAGATTATAAAGATAAACAATGCATAAGTAAGCGGAAGAAAAGGATTTTTATTGCATTATGTTGTTTGTAAGACATAGTATTCTCAAATGAAAATATATGAAACATATGTAACGAAATCATTTACATCCTTGAGTAAAAAATTCTTCAGCTTGTGTGAGATGTTCTCCTCGCTGGCTCTTTTTGGTTTGCTATGTTTACTTGTAATTTTGCCTTAGTTCGTCCTTTCATGACCATAACATGTATTATTACTAGGGGTGTTTGTAAAAAACATGAAATGCAAATGTTCGGGACATATTTTGAAAAAAAAAATTCAATATGTAAAAAGAACATTTGTGAAATGATTTGTTGTCATGTGGATGGTCATGCAAAGTACAATGGAATGTATGTAATGGAACTCAGGGAATGCACAATATATGTGCTGCGTGTCGTATGCATAGGTCGGTATAATATTCATGCATATAACATATTGATCTCTCTATCATAAATACACATACTACCGCAAGTATATGGGTTACACAAGTAGTATAAAATAGATTTTTAAGTCTGAGTATCGATCCCACGAGGAGGAACATACACAATAGGTTAGACATTCTTATTTTCTATTTATGGTAATCTAAGTTAATTGGTTTAGGGTGAATCCTACAACAAATCTAAGAAAAATAGGATTACTTTCAATGCTTTTCATTTCTTTATCAAAGATTACTCGTTCATTTGGATTTTCTGTACACTACACCCATAATTCCCTTATCAACAATTGTTATTTAAATACATAGATTTCATGCATTAAAACATACATGCATGCATAATATTGATGTTGTCTTCACATCCTACCATCACAAACATCAATAACACTCACTCTAATCCTATATACATTTGGTATGGTTAACTTGGGATGCATATTGGGTATTTGAACCAAGGATCAAAAAAGGAACAATTAAATGTTAATAAAGAGATCCATGTAAATTCATGTTTAGAACATAATGTACATATTGAAGAACTTTACAGCGATAACTCTATCATCAATCAATACAATGGTTGTCAAGCATGTATATTGATTTCCCGATGGTGTGTGTCATAACTTCTGGGAAGTTTATGCAAGAAATGAACAAATATTAGAGTATGGTTAACAATCATCAAAGATATAAAACTGAAAACAGTGAAAATACCATGGAAAGTATTACAACTCCTAATGGAGTTGTAAACCTTTCCACACAAGAAGGATTCTTCTCCTAGATGGAAGGACTTCTTCTTACTCCTTTGTGTCTTCTATTTGATGTTGAATTCATGATACTTGGAGTCTCTTCCTCTAAAACTTGTTCTCTCTATGAATGTATGTAAAAACGTCCAAAAACTTCTGTAAATGTTGGGTTTGATGGGTTTTTACAGGGTTTTGGAGTGCTTACAAATGTTTTTCATTGGCTATAAAGAGATAAGAATGTCTAGGATTGGTTTAGGATAGATAAGGGTGAATTTGGAGGGAGAAAAATGGCTATTTCCATTTTGACCGTTACTCCAACGGTTTGATTTTGAGCAGGTCACGATCGTGATATGGGGGTCATGATCGCAACACCTTTTTTTGTTCTTGATGGGTTGCGTGCCTTATTGAGTCACGATCATGACATATGGAGTTGCGATCACGACAGAGCCCTGTCTCTTCTCCTTTGATTTTTCGTTTTTCTTCATTTTTGATCCATAATTCAAGATACTAGTCTCGATCCTTCATAAATGTCCTATGAACACCTTTGATCTTGAAAAACCTAAAAAATAATCGTTCTAGCACCAAATACTCATTAAATACATAAAATACACATATTTTACTTATTTTTGCATGCCAAATACGTGTGCTTTGCACATCGTATCAAATTTCCCCACACTTACCTTTTGCTTGTCCTCAAGCAAAGTTTTATCTTGTTTTATTCATTCTCTTCAATCTTTATGAAAATATTTTCTATGGTAATATGCCCATGAACAAAAATTTAAATGTGTAGTGGAATCTTTAAGTTTTAGTTTGACATCAAAATATAACTCAATAAGTTTTGTATAGGTTGGTTCGCGTATAACATAAGAATTTCCTTAGTTCATTACTTTGATATTTACTACTTTACTTGAAGTCATGATAAACAACAATATGTAGATAAGATGCTAGCTTTTTAGGACAATTTTAACTCACATGCATTTTAAGATGTCTCAAGGCATTTTTAGGTAACTTAGGTTTCTAAAGCTCACAAGTGATTGCATTTTATGCTCCATATCACTTCTCCCCTTTTACCTCTTTTCTTACCTCTCTTTGCATATCTTTTGAAAGAAATATAAGTAAATGTTTTATAGTTTTAGTGGTTGCATTTTATGCTCCATATCACTATCCCCTTTTGATATATTATTACTTTTGTTTTTTCACTCAATTGATACCCTCATCCTTTATTGACTTATCCTTTTACATGTATTATGGCTTTGGTTTCCTTTATTCTATCAACTATATTTAGATAAAAGTATGTCTTTCAATGCTTTAAGATTTCATAAGTATGTAACTAAGTCTAAGTATTCTTCATGCATAACATTTACAACTTATATTCTAACTTTTTGAATACGATTTAGGTGTTAACTAAAATCATTAGATTCCACATACCATAAAGTTTTGCTCTTGGTTTAAAACTTAAGGAAATAAATCATAAAAAAGAGTTCATGAAATAAGCAAAATATAACTAAGCTATAAACAATAAAAAGTGATTTTGGAATGAAATTGGTATACTTGAACAATATAATATGTATATTTTGTAAAATAAGAGTGAAAAATTTTAAATTTGGCCCTATTTTGAAACCATAAAAAATTGTATGTACACCTCCCCCCACACTTAAATAATATAATGTCCTCATTGTGTGGAAGTGCATAGTTCACACAAACATAATAAACATAATACAGAACTA
>CAOJCR012993292.1:0-13646 GCA_948330485.1 Euphorbia neoarborescens | reverse complement strand
CCGAAATTATCTCTACCTGCTTATTTGATGACATGAGGGACAAAATGATTAGGTACACGGTCACAGGTACACATGAAATTGCAATTGACACACAGACTACTCCATAATTAAAATCATTTCAAACTACACAAACCACATTAGCCACTTTTAGAAAACAATATTTGTAATAACATATGGATGACACTATAAAGACTTCGTGCTTTTCTTTCTATTTGTTTTTCAAAGATATAAGGGAAATAAAAATTCATGCATTTTACATCGTCAATATTGCTAGCATGTGAATGCTATCTCAACAAAGTGATGTATATGGTGTGATATTATGCGATCACTATGTGGATAGTAAAATCATACATCCTGAATGTTGTATGGCATTTGGTATTTTTAATGTTATGCTCACTATGTGGATAGTCCCTTAAATGTTGAAAGTAAAATCATACATCATGAATGCTACATAAATAGTATAGGAAATGGCATGTCGAATGTTATATTCACCATGTGGATAGTCCCTTACATTCGTTGCCTTTTATCACATAATTACTACGTGGATAGTAAAAATATGCATCATGAATACTATATGAACCATATGGCATATGGCATGTCAAATATTATGTTCACGGTGTTGATAATCCCTTATATTCGTGGCATTTTATATATGGATAGTAAAAATGTGCATTTTGTATGTCATGTTCACTATATGAACAACTCCTTAATGGTATGTTTGCAATATGGATATGATTTTCCATTTGAAATGTCTAATTTGTTTCGGATTGTGTGATAAGCATGAATGGTTAATTCGCATTATTGCCATTTTGAAACTTTGCTTATTGAAAGCACTCTTGGTTTATTAAGAAAGATGTGAACAATCTTAAAGCATGAAATGGAAAACTTTTTATTTACTATAATGAAAAGGATGATGTTGAAACTTTTCTCAATTTGTTATCATGTGAATGAAACAAATTTTGAAAGAAAAGACGATGTTCATATGAATTAAATGTATATTCATATGAATGAACATGTTTTGGCATGGTGTGAATAATTCCTATGATATGAGCGTGGAATATTACAAAATTGATTATGAAAATTTTAAGTTATCATATGAATGATCCTTAAAAGCATAGCATACTAAATGAATATATAGATACATTTCGGATGACATATAGATGATCCTAAATGTATATTCTTTTCTTAGCATGTGACTACCAATTAATTTACTTATGCTTAGCATACTCATATAAATGGTATAATTATTGGGAATCAAATTTAGGCTTGGAAACTCAACTGGCGCGGTGGAAGGCTTTTAAAATTTTCGGATTCAATTCCTATTAGAACGTTTTGGTGAATCTAAAGGATTTGATTATTTATCTATCCTATTGGAAGAATTAGGGCTTGTAGAAGAAACTGAAAAGAAAGATCTGAAGCTTACCTTTTATCTCTTCCGAGATGCCGTTGAATCCTGGAGATCCAACCAAAGTGTAATAGGGGAACTCCTCTTAGCAACGGATCTGTGCTAGCGGGGTCTAGGCTGAATCAATTGTTCACGAAAGCAATGCAAAATGAATGAACGAAGAACACCTCATCTCTAGTTAGGGCTAAACGTAAATTTAACTGTCTTAAACCCTAATTTCATTCATCTTTTCCTTTTATAATTAGACTATAGAAAGCCTAAGGGGCCTAGGATTAAAAATGTAGGCCCCTTAGTTCCCTATGTCCAATTACTTTTGATCAGTCCAATTAAATTCCACCGACTCTGAATTTGATTTCATAAATGGTTAATTAAATCAACGCATTATATTTTAATTTTTCAATTTCACAGAACAGTAAGTTGATCAATTAATTTAACTAGGAATTAATTTAATTAAATATGTCAATTACCATAATTAGTTTTTAATCAAAATCTAATTAATTCCAATTGCACATATACACTAATTAAATAACATTCATCATAAATTAATTCAATTAAAATTCTAGGCAATTTATTTAATTAAATTATTCACAATGTGTAATTCAGTTAATTCATAACTAACTAATTATCATGTGTGAATCTACTAATTTAATGTTTCAAATTTAATTTATTAATTAAATCAAATATGATTTCTTCAATCCATATTTATTTAATTTATCTGATCCATCCTGATAGACCAACTCATTCGAAGCCAAAAGTTCGATGTTCAAGATCCTATGGGACTGTATTTATGTTGGAAGCAGGACCAATTCCTACAGACTATTAAGTTGGTTCTAGTAAACGCACAATAGCTCCCAATTAAGACAGCTAACAACATCTCTTGTAGAGATTAAACCGTCCCGGTAGTTGTACTTGTATTATCCCTTAGCATTTGACATCTGAAGATATATATACAGTAAGGTGCATGGCTCTATCATCCTGCACTGCTATATCTTCCTTGATCTGGATTAGATTATTAAAGCGAATGAGTACCCAACTTATTCGGGTGCGGTCGCACACTCTCAATCCTAATCCATCAAGTGGCCAGTGATATCATCTCAGTGGGTACTGAGTGGTAATTCTATTGACACATTCACATAACCTACACATTCACTGGCTCATGTGATCATACCCGTACTTGCATTCTGTTATAGATATGTTAGGTGTATGTCAAAGTACAAGAGATTCGATGCAGTGATATAATGCCCTCAGGTTTGAGGATAAAAAAGTCCTACCTAATAAACACATCAATGACCACTTTACCATGTAGCGTTTCCTGCGTGAATCTGTCCAGTACCGTGTGGGGTCCTTATATACCAGCATCCTTGATTGCCTCACAATCAATCGATGGACAAGTTTATCGTTCTATTCATTCCCATGACCTAGAACAAACTTGGGACCTATTCATTTGTTATTTACAATCGTTTGATTCTCTATTTATTATATATCACAAGATATAATCAAATAGATTAATGCCTTTATTTCATAACACTCAATGTATATTAATACGAAGTAAAGAACTAAATGTATAATATACAAAGGAATCTATGCCTACCAACTAGGGCACACCAATAATAATCTACCCAAGCGTATTGCACATAAACATGTTAAGTATAATGCTGTGTATTTTCATGTGAGGTATGTATGGACATACTTAAATGACATATATATTTTGATATGAATCATGCATAAGCATACTTAACCATCATGTATGAACATGTGGATTTACGTCAAAATATGCATGACCATATTTAATTATCATATATGAACAAGTGTATTTCACGTGAAGAATGCATGAGCATACTTAACGAACATGTATAGACATGTGTATTTCATGTGAAGAATGTATGAGCATACTTAAATAACATGTATGAACATGTATTTTGATGTGAATGTACATTTTATGTAACAATGGAATATGCTAAATATGTTACAAAAAATTATGCATGTGACTTATATCTACAATGCACAATGGCTACAAAAAGATGTGGTTAGCATGACATACATATGCAACTTAATTTAAATATGGCTCGTACAGATATTGGGTCACGTCATAAATAGAAATATACACATAACACACAAGTGTTATTCGCAACGTTATAGCTCCATGTGGTTAAGGCAGTGCCTTTCCTAGGTGGGCTATACACAACTACTTATGCAAATACATAACTTTTGGTATCCTTTGGAAAGTTGCTAATGTGGGCCTGGTCACAGGTAATAATAAAGGCTCCCATAATTTGATATACTTCCTATAACTTGAAGTTATGGTACATACGAATCGTATGAGTGGTTCCTTTAATAGGAGTCCTTATGACCAATGTGGAACATAATTGGTGCTTTCTCGGATTCATCAGATATATAAGGTCCTCCTAGATGCAAGATCTAAATGAAGTTTAAAAGTAAATTAGATAGCTTAATTTCAATTTCAATTTTCAAATTTATATTCGGTATTCATCTACAAAGTTTTCAATTTTAAGTTTATGAAAACTTTAATTAAAAAGTAAGTCCCCAGCGGAGTCACCTCTATGAGTGGGTGAGCTAAAACTGGGGATAGGACACATGCGAAGTGTACCAAGGCTTTAAATTATGGAAAACTTCATTTTTAAATAGTTTGATGGAGTCCCCACCCGAATCATCTCTAATTGGGAAATTAGGAAAGGTTGAATCAGGTGAGGCTATTGGTGGCGAATTTCGTAACATATCATGGTACTATTTTTGGTTCATCATGCATGTACCCATATCAACGTTGGTCTTATTAACATAAATTCACACAATACCAAAAGTATACAGGTCGCACAAGTAGTATAAAATGGATTTTTAAATCCGAGTATTGATCCCACAAGAAAATATATACACAGTAGGCTAATCATTCATATTTTCTGTTTATGATAATCTTAAAGTGATTGGTTTGTTGTGAATCCTACAACAATTCAAGGAAACACAGAAATAACTTCAATGCCATCCATTTACTATTCAGGAACATTTAAACACTTGGAATTTTCTGTAGACTAAACTCATAATTCATTTGTTAACATTCGCAATTCACATGCATGGATAAATATCACCCTTTGATTCTTATAGTGATTGAAACATAAGGTTAAGTATGATTAACTTTAACTAAATTCATGCAAGAATCAAACATATAATGTTCCATGTCTTTTGATTATTACAATATACAACATTACAAGTCATTTTCAGGCATTTGAACATTCATGCATAATATCAATGTTGTTCTCTCAAACAAGCATTAAAACTCATTCTAATTCCATATATACTTGGTGTTGATTAAGTCAATGCATATATCTAGTATTTAAACCAAGAATTAAATAAAGAATCATCAAGGAAGCACAGAATCCCCACAGATCCTAAATACAAACCTGTCAAACAAAAACTCTGATGAATGAGACCAAAATGAGCAGAAAAGGTCAAGGAAGAGGTACAGAAGTAGTGAGATGCCAGATTCTTGGATATAGTGACTTATCTAATTTGGCTGGCCAATATTGTGCCTGTAGCAAAAAAGATGGTAGGGTGAGGGTTTGCGCTGACTACCGAGATTTCAACAAGGCATCTCCTAAGGATAACTTTCCTCTGCCACATATTGATGTTCTGGTAGATAGTGCAGCCAGGTCAGCTATGTATTCTTTCATGGATGGGTTCTTGGTGTACAACCAGATTCTCATACACGAAGAAGATAAAGAGAAGACCGGGTTCATAACTGAGTGGAGAACTTCTGCTATCGGTTAATGCCCTTCAGATTGAAAAATGCTGGGGCCACTTATCAGGGGGCAGTCACAACTTTATTTCATGACATGATCCACAAAGAGGTAGAGGTCTATGTACATGACATGTTGGTAAGATCTGGGATGCACTCCGAGCATGCTGAGATACTAGACAGATTCATGACAAGGATTAAGAAGTACAACATCCTCCTGAACCTGAAGAAATATGTGTTCGGGGTTACCTCTGAGAAGCTACTAGGATATGTAATAAGCCAGAGGGGTATTGAATTGGATCCTGACAAGATTAAAGCCATACAGGAGATGCCAGCTCCTAAAACTGAGAAAGAAGTCAGGTCTTTCCTGGGCTCGCTACAGTATGTCAGTCGATTCATAGCCAGATTGACTACCATGTGCGAGCCTATCTTCAAGCCCCTTAGAAAGAACCAGCCAGTTGAGTGGATAGATGATTGCCAAGTGGCCTTCGACGAGATCAAGGCCTATCTTTCCAATCCACCAGTTCTACAACCGCATAAACCCAAAAAGCCCCTGACACTATACTTGGCTATAGAAGACAGCTCTTTGGGAGCAATGCTGGTTCAGGATGATCACAAACGACATGACTTCTCGATCTAATACCCCAGTAAGAAGTTTTTAGACTACGAGTGTCGATACAACCTGGTTGAGAACACTAGAACAGCAATGGTTTAGTTGACCAAGAAGCTTCGTCATTACTTCCAATCATACCAAATCATTACTGTAGCCACAACGGATCCGATGAAGTACCCACTGGATGCCCCAGTATTGGTAGGAAAACTTTCAAGATGGCTTCTGCTCTTATCAGAATTGGATGTGATCTATGTCACTAAGAAAGTCATCAAGGGATGGGCAGTAGCAGAGTTTCTGGCCCAGCAACTGATTGAATCTGATTATGTTGAGAATCTGGACTTCCCATACGAACAGTTGGCAGTGATTACTTCAGAACCTGACCAGTGGGTAATGCACTTCGACGGGGCCATTAACAAATATGGGGCAGGTCTCGGGGCTGTTATAGTTACTCCTAAAAAAGAGGTCATTCCTCTGTCCAAATACCTAGAATTCCCAGTCACTAACAATAGGGCAGAATACGAGGTCTGCTTATTCAGACTTGACACCCTGATTGCCTTGAAAGCAGCGGATGTGATTGTGATTGGAGACTCAATGCTGGCCATCAAGGATATCTGTAGAGAATGGAATGTCAGAGAAGAGTCGCTCATGCCATATACAGAGATTGCATCAGAAAAGATTCTTCAGTTCGAAAATTGTGAATTCAGACATGTAACTCGAGACAAAAACCAGATGGCTGATGCTCTTACCATACTATCCTCCATGTGGGAAGGCCCGGTTGCCAATCCAATCAAGCCATTGATTTTAGAAACTTCCAAATGGCCGTACTTTGAGGGATTATCAGTCTTAGTATCGACAGTTGATGAGAAACCCCGATACTTTGACGTTCAACGGTTATTAGAAACAGGGGAGTATTATGAAGGTGCCTCCATTTCAGAAAAGACTACAGTCCAGAAGTTTCTACCCAGTTCAGATTGTTCAGAGGGGAGTTATTGAAGCGTACGCCAGAAGGAATTTTGCTCAGATGTTTGACAGAAGCAGAAGTCGAGGACATCATGAAACAGCTAAATTTGGGACAGTGTGGATCCCACATGAACGAGGTGGCTCTGGCTAAAAAGATATGAGACAGGGTTACTTTTGGCTGACCATATAACAGGACTACATTCGGGAAGTTCTTAAGTGTCACGAGTGTCAGATTTACAGAAGCCTACAACATCTCCCGCCTATGGAACTCTAAAATGTAGCTACTCCATGGCCCTTCTTAGCTTGGGGTATAGACATCATCAGGGAGATCCGCCCCCCGGCCTCGAATGGACATCGGTACATCATTGTTGTAGTTGATTACTTCTTGAAGTGGGTCGAGGCCAAGTCTTATCCAACCATTACGGCTAAGACTATGTGTAAGTTCATTGAGAGAGAAATTTTCACCATATACAGAATACCTCATCACGTGGTGATTGATAATGGGGTACAGTTCCAAGGGGCAACTGCAGAACTGTTAGCTGAACACGGGATTGAGCACCACAGATCCTCACCTTACAGACCATAGGTGAACGGTGTCGTAGAAGCTGTTAATAAAACATTAAAGAATATCCTGAGTAAGACAGTGACCACATATAAAGACTGGGCAGACAAACTCCCTTTGCCTTTGTAGGGATAAAGAACAAGATCCTGCATGCCAACTGGGGCAACCCCATATAGCCTAGTCTACGGAATGGAAGCTGTCCTCCTTATTGAACTACAGATCAGATCACTCAGAGTGGTACTCGAATCAGAGCTGCCAGAACTAGAGTTGGCTCGAGCTAGATATGAACAGTTGAATCAAGTCAATGAAGGGCGACTCAAGGAACATGACCATCTCCAGCTGTACCAACAGAGGATGTCCAGGATTTACAGTAAAAGGGTAAGGCATCTCCGACGCCCACTGAAGCTGGGAGATCTGATTCTGAAGCAGCTCTAGCTGATCAATACAGATGTACGAGGGAAGTTCAAGCCCAACTGGGAGGGCCCATTCTCAGCCAAATAGGTGCTGAAGAAGGGCGCAGTAAAGTTGACAGACCTGGACGGCAATGAGTTTACACATCCAGTCAACCAAGACCGCTTAAAGATCTATGTAATATAATAAAAAATGAAAGAGACAGAGAAAGAAAGATTAGAGAAACAAAAAATCGGCTAAGTCGATAACCCGTAAGGGCGGCTTAGGCAAAAGTGCAAGAGAGAGTGAACTGTAAAAATGAAAAGGACGCTTCACGTTAGGGGATAAGTCAGCTCGACATGTAGCTTTTTGTATCCTCTAATATTCGGATTAATTTCATCAATGAAGTGTTTTGCTGCTCAAAGCATTATCTGACTGTTTTAATGACTGCATGTGAAGCATTTTCAAACAATCATACATCTAAGCATGCATTAAACGAATTCAAAACTAATTGGAAACTTAAACCCTGAAATGATAGATCTCTTTCGCTTGACCTCTACTGACCTTCTTTTTGCTGAACTATAATATCACTAAACCGAAAACCCCTCGTGGTGGTTAAAAAAAAAGCTCTCCCCCCAGCTGAAATCCCAAAAGGGACAGCTGGGAAAACGTCAATACTATCCTTCGGAAACGACAAGATAAAAGTAACATCCCTCCTCAGCGAATCCGTCATCAACATAGAACATCACCAACATAACCTAGGTCCCTTGTACCAGGGCCCCACCAGTCAACATCCCGTCACATCAAGATGTGTTGCCACATTGCCAATCAAAAGAAACCAAGCGTCACCCGCATTGAAGACTTGTATCTGATGTTTTAAAATGCTTTTTAGACATGGCACGTCGTATGCCCATCATCCTCATGCATCTCATAGCATAATCCTAGACTCAAACTCTGGCACAGGTCATAACGTACCTATGCCACCCTGACTTAAACTCCGGCCTAGATCAAGTATCGAAGCCATCATACTCAATCTCTTGCATAGGTCAGAACGTACCTACGCAACCTTAACTTAAACTCCGGCCTAGATCAAGTATCGAAGCCATCAGACTCAAACTCTGGCACAGGTCATAACGTACCTACGCCACCTTGACTTAAACTCCAACCTAGATCAAGTATCGAAGCCATCAGACTCAAACTCCGGCATAGGTCATAACGTACCTACGCCACCTTGACTTAAACTCTGGCCTAGATTAAGTATCGAAACCATCGGACTAAAACTTCGGCACGGGTCATAACGTACCTACGCCATCTTAACTTAAACTCTAACCTAGATCAAGTATCAAAGCCATATTACTTAAACTCAGACACAAGTCATAACACATCCACGCCACCTTGACTTAAACTTCAGCCTAGATCAAATATCGAAGCCATCAAACTTAGACTCTGGCATAGGTCATAAAGCACCTATGCCAACTTGACTTAAACTTCGGCCTAGATCACGTATCGAAGCCATTCGACTCAAAATCTGGCACAGGTCATAATGCACCTACGTCGCCCTGACTTAAACTCTGCCCTAGATCAAGTATCAAAGCCATCAGACTCAAACTCTGACACAGGTCAGAGTGGACCTATGCCACCTTGACTTAAACTCCGGCCTAGATCAAGTATCAAAGCCATCAGACTCAAATTTCGAAATGGGTCATAACGCACCTATGCCACCTTGACTTAAACTCTGACCTAGATCAAGTATCGAAGCCATCAGACCTAAACTCCCGCACAGGTCATAACGTACCTACGCCAACTTAACTTAAACTTGGGCCTAGATCACGTATCGAACCATCAGACTCAAAATTCAGTACAGGTCATAACATACCTATGCCACCTTAACTTAAACTCCGGCCTAGATCAAGTATCGAAGCCATCAGACTCAAGCTCTAGGTCACAACGAACCTACGCCACCTTGACTTAAACTCCAGCCTAGATCAAGTATCGAAGCCATCAGACTTAGACTCTGGCACTGGTCATAACGTACCTACGCCACCTTAGCTTGAACTCCGGCCTAGGCATAACATCTGAAGCCATAAACTTCCTTAACTCAAACTCCAGCCTAGGCACGACGTACAAAGCCACAAACCTCCTAGACTCGAACCTCTTAATAAGTCACGACGTATCTATGCCGTTGTTTTCCTAAGATCTTTACAGACAAGCATATCATTCTCAAATGTCCTTTTCGGACAGACTCATACTTTCATCATTAATCAAAGGATCAAAATTTTTTGTTCCAAAATATTCGATTAATGATGAAAGCATTTCATTTGACATTACATCATGATATACATTCTCGCATAAAGAACAGGACTAGGGGCATGACATTCCCCGTAGAACCTCACCTCTTTCGGAAGACTTCATATTAGCAGGACTGAGCCTCGATGATGTTACAGGTAAGTATTTCCCACACTCACTTCTTGTTCAAAAATTCTACAAAAAGAATTTTCTTACAAGAGGGGAAACTGTGAGCACATGGATTTTTTCTCTAGAGCAATGATGAAACCAGTCTCTGTCCGTACCTCGTCGGGCTTTCATACACGGGTGGAAGCACCCCGAACATGCCAATATCACGTGATTATGATATGGATCAAATGCGTATTGAGTGGTTTTATCGATTTAAAATTAAACCTATGAGTTTGGTTTTTGAGCCGATCGAACCAAAAAATCGAACCGATTGAACAAACATTTTTTCCTACACTTAAGAACCCAAACCAAACCCATTTCTAACCAAACCAAACCCATTTTTTTCTCCTGGAAACTTGGTCAAAATCCCACAAAAAATCAAACTAGGTAGAGTTTACTTGAGTTGGTAAGATGCTTTTGTAGACAAGTGGAAAGGCATGACTTCATATGCCCAAATCAAGTGCCTACATGTTTCAATGGCCTTGATATTCTTTGATGGGATGATGAAGACATGGGGGGCTGTGATTTTCATGAATCTCATCAGCCAAAAAGAAGAAAACTGGTTGCCCTAATGCCACAACACACGCAAAACTCACAACTTAGAGAGATTTTTCAAAAATTCTCTCAACTCTCTTGCTCTCACCTCTCTCTTCCACCCATCAACTCCTTACTCACTACTCTTCCTCTTCACTTCTACTCCCTAACTTAGATTTCCAACCCTCCTTAACCACTCTTCTCCTCCATTATAAATCACCTCAACTTATAAAATCTCCAAGACCCCATCTTCTTTACATCTTCTTCTTCTTCACTTGCCTACTCCACCAATACTCACTAAACACCTCTACCAACTTCATAAGCTCCCAAAAATAATAGCTTTAATCCATAAAGCTTGTTGTTTTCATAAGTTTCCCAAAGTAAAATCGGTTATATAAGTTTTATACGCTCTTTGGTTTGTGTTATTCCTGAAAGTGCACTTTCGAGTTTCTCCACTCTGATACGGAAAGCACGCTTCGAAGATAACTAAAATTTAGCTCTAAACTCCTATTGACATCTTTTATTTCCTGTGTTTGCTACTGGATATGTGTGTTCGGGTGTAAAATTGGGATTACTTGGGTTAAAAGGCAATAAAACAGACTTTGGGCTAATAAATGCAAAAATCATTTAACTTGACTTTCAATCTTTAAAAATGGAACTTTTGGACCACCCCTGGACTGTTGATATGTTTCCTAGTAGAAATGGAGAGTATCGGGGCTTGGACAAACCGAAAACGGACTAAAAACGGACCTAAATGGCTTAAAACAGACTTTTCATGTTCAATGTTAAAACTTGTTTAAAGCTCAGGTTTTTAAGGTTTAACTTTACTCTAAACTGTCAAAATCCTGTTTTTGGACATCCCGAGATGTTTCTACGGCCTTGATCGGGGTTAAATCAGCCTAGAAACGGAGATAAACGACCGACAGCATACCGACAAGCGTGCTGAGCCTGGTACATCAGCGTGTTATAGGATTGTCCCCTCTTTTCGAACAGATTTTGGCTTTGCCACACGTATTAGAACCCCGACACACCGTGCTCATCAGCTCAGCATGCGTGCTGAGGATGGCACATCGTGTGCTAATCAGATCTGTAACATTTTCCAGAAAAATATAGGCCAGCACGCGTGCCACTCATCGCACGCAGATGTGCTAGCCTTCTGCCAAACATAAGGGCTTCTGCCTAAGGCTCAGCATGCATGTTGGCTAGTCAGCACACATGCTGAGCCTCTAAACTTGGACCAAATTTTCATTTTCGCATTTTTGACCTATTTTATCCCGGATTCCATTTTGGTCTCCTTTAAC
Organism: Euphorbia neoarborescens; assembly: GCA_948330485.1. Lineage (NCBI taxonomy): Eukaryota > Viridiplantae > Streptophyta > Magnoliopsida > Malpighiales > Euphorbiaceae > Euphorbia > Euphorbia neoarborescens. The sequence continues at coordinate 1,679 of CAOJCR012993292.1, read as the reverse complement.
TTTATTTTACTCGATATTTTACACCCGATCATGACTTTGTTATACGTATTTGATGTATTTTGAAGTTTACGAATATTAACTGCTCGTTAAATGCCTCTAAGACTTAGACTTTTGCATGTTCAACGCCTTGTATCTAGAAAACTGTGCTGGGAATCTGGGTTAGGGCCACTACCACAGTCCAATGATGGTGTTCAGATCCCTGATTTCCAACTCGCTTAACAATTTGCATGCCACCAAAGACTTAAAATACGAGCTTAAAGCTTTCAATAATAAACATCACTTTGCCCATACATAACTTGAGCCAAAATCGTTTTTGGGCCATCACAAGTCCATCCTCGACCCAAAACACCCGATTCAATGAATCATTTTTGGATCGGGTGTCCCCTCTATAATATGCCCCCGAGCAATCTAACTTTCCCCTTTCTTATAACATGTGCACTTTCAAGCATGCAGTCTTTGTTACGTGTTTACTTTATATGCTTTGTGGATATTTATATCAATGCAGGCTTAGATAGATGTCCCCCCAAACAAAAGTATCCCATAGGATTATGCAACACCCTTAATTTTCGCACGACGTGTTTTGTGATTTATTTTTTATATGGATTATTTTCTCTTATTATTATTATTATTATTATTGTTGTTGTTGTTGTTGTTATTACTACTCTTATTATTATTATTAATGTTATTATTGCTATTATTATTACTATTATAGTTATTATTTTTATTACTATTATTATTATTATTGCTATTATTATTATTATTACTATTATTATTGTTTATATGTATTATTATTAGTTTTAATTTTTAAATTTTTATTATACCTAATTCTAATTAGGTTAGGAAGAGAGAATTTTTGTAGGATAATTATTCCTAACTCCATTAGGATTTGATGTAATCTTTTCTCTTCTATTTATACTCTTTCCTACATGAATAGTCTCTCTTTTTCTTAGACCCAAAATTCAGCCATCACAGTATATCTGAATCTTGATTTTTGTTCTTTGATTTCTTCTACGCTTTACTTGCATTTTCTTTCGGATTCTTTCTATTCTTTGTGTTGCGTTTTCTTAGCTATTGAGGTAACTACCTTACCTATCCTCTTATACTTGAGATTGAATGAATGGTACATATGCTTGAGATTTGTTTTCAGTTTAGTTCAATGTTTTCTTCTTTTGTTCTTTATGTTTTCGGCTCAATATTGCTGTTTAGAATGGACTTTAATCTTGTTAGATATGTGTTTTATTGCCTTGGTTATATCACAATATATTGATTGATGATTTTGGCCTAATGGTGAAATTTAGGGTTTTGGTTGGTGAGTTTTCGGGTATTTTCCAGATTGCGCACCTTTTAGTTTTTGATCAATTTCTCCTTCTGTGAAACTCGGTTTGGGATGATTCCACTTCCTGTTGTTTTATAAGACATAAGGCTATAGCTTTGTTGTATTAAGTTTTGTCGAATCATGTAATTTGGGTGCTCGAATGTTCTGTGTAATATGGTTTACGATTCTATCCCTGAAAAATTTCCAGATTGTACGAATTTCAGTGTAAAATTGATTTCGCTTTCTGTGTAACTTGAAAAATAACGATTCCAAATCCTGGTGATTTTAAGAGATATTGTTATAAATCTTTAGTTTTGAGTTTTGTCAAAATCGGTGATTTACCCTTCCGAAATTGTGGTCGAAA
>CAOJCR012992891.1:0-15813 GCA_948330485.1 Euphorbia neoarborescens | reverse complement strand
TCTGTTTATTTAAAAAGTATTATTATAAAAATAGGTTCAAACAATGTGATATTAATTTTAAATTAATTATAATTAAAAAAATTTTGTGGCTACTTTCTACGGCCTCAAAGCTAAACTTTTTGAAAAAACATATAAATATAGACCTTTTTTTTCAAAAGTAACTTTTAGAGCTGCGGAAAGTAGTTCCAAATTGGCCCTAAATTGGGTCCAAATTTTTTTTATATGTATCATAATGTATTTAGATATTTATATGTAAAATTTTGAATAAATCTCATTTATTTAGTGCATAAAAATAAAGGTTTGTAAAATCAAGTAAAAATTGTAATGTTATCTTTTTGAGAAATTATAGAAAATGAACTAAGTACGAAATTTATCCCAAAAATTTCTACATATCTCATGATGTATTTAGATATTAGTATCTGAAATTTTAAATAAATCTATATAAAAATAGAAATTTGCAAAACTATACTATAAATTGTAATGATATCCATTTAAAAAATCATAAAAAATGAATTCAGTATGAAATTCGGCCCCCAACCAATTTCTACATATCATATGAGAAATTTTTTTTTGTTAAACACACCGATATCCAAATCCACTTATCGTGGACCGACTAATCCAGTTTCAGAGCTGGTCCCAAGAATAAAGTTTTACGGTCCTTCCAATCATAGTTGTGGAGATCGAATTTCTATTAAAGTCTAACCCCTAATACCACTTGATTAACCCACCATTGGTTCATATGAGAATCTTTTAGCAAATATAGTTTCTTAAATGACTTGATAAAAATAAATTTAAAGTTAATAATATCCAAATCGCTTGATAAATCTTGCATTAGTTAGATTAGGTACAATTACAATTTTAATAGAAAAAAAGGCTCAAGATGAGGAGAATGAAAAAAAAGAAAAAAAAAAAGAAAACCCCGAAAATCAACATAATATAGCAACATAGAACTCACAGCCATATCTGTGATGTCATTACTAGAGACAACCAAACATCACCATTAACAAGGAAAAAGCATATCCGTCCTAACCAGCAAAACAATAATAACAATATGTAAACCGTCAAAATTGAGGACCCAAAAATATTGCAACCCAGCGGTTAATAACCAGCTCATAAAAAAAGTAGTACTAATTGATTTTGTCTCCATTTTTGGTGCTCTGCTAAACAATTCATATATGCTTCACCATCAACTTATATCCATATTTTACATATGGCTTACAGTTGCAGAGTATCACATAGATCGTTATTATTTTTATTGTGTTTAAGATTTGGAATAATTTGGCGGCAGGTTCAGTCAAGTGATGCAGATGCATCAGTCTTGCTTACCTTCAAGAGCTCTCTCTCAAACACAGCCGCACTCGCGAATTGGGAGGCAGACAGTAATAACAAAGCAGTGAATCCATGCAGTGGAAACTGGACAGGCGTGCACTGCAACGATGATGATGCAGTTGATAAACTGACACTGGAAAACATGGGTCTATCAGGCACTATCGACACAGAATCATTGAGCAAGTTGCCAAAGTTGAAAGCTTTGAGCATAATGAACAACAGCTTTCAGGGTCCATTCCCAACTGGATTCACCAGACTGATTTCGTTGAAGGCTTTGTTTTTGTCGCACAACCAATTCACAGGAGAGATAGCGGATGATGCATTTATTGGGATGGGTTCGTTGGTTCAGCTGTACTTGGGTTATAACAACTTCACTGGGCCGATTCCTTCTTCGCTAGTATCGTTGTCAAAGCTGTTGAGAATGGGATTTGAGTATAATGAGTTTGGCGGGAAGATACCCGATTTTGGACAGCCCATTGCTTACTTTAACGTTATCAACAACCATTTGACTGGTCGCATCCCACCTAGTCTTGCCCACATTAATCCTGCCTTTTTTGCTGGTATTAATCAACCTTTCATAATTTTTCCCTCTTTATCAATTTCCATCGAGATTGTCAGTTAGTTTTTTTTTTCAATTATAATTAATCTAAAAAAAATATGTAATATGTATCACAAACCAAAATTTTTTCCATAAAGCCATAAATCATAATTTATATAGAATTCAACTTCTCCCCTATTCACATCACAGAAAACAGGAGAGAAGTTGAGCCATTAAGAATCTGAATCCATTTATATATTGTAGGTGTAGATAAGAAAAAATTTACTATACACCGGATGTATGTGTATCAGGCCATTGAATATATAACAAATAAAAAAAATACCATCATACTTATATATGCGTCACACATTCAATAACCCGATACATATACATTTGATGTATTGTAAAATTTCACGTATGGATACATTGTAAGTAAAACATTTTAGTTTGGTTTTTAATTAAGCATAAACAATATTTTTTCTAAAGAACAATTTAACCATTCAACTCAGTAAAAAAAAAAAAAACCATTCAACTAAGTATTTGAGATTAATTAAATTTTCAATGGAATTGATATGTATCATTAAATTAGCGATCCCGAGATTGAGTGTTAGTGTATGAAAATTATAAAAATAAAATAGAAAAAAAAGTCCAGTATCTATGTTTGAGTTTCCAAATATATTGGTGGTTGTCAAATCTCCCAGTTTATTTTAGTGTGGATTTAATGTACAGAAAATTTTAAATAAAATGGAACCTTGACTTGTCGCAGGCAACGACGGGCTGTGCGGGAATCCGCTGGCGGGATGCAAGTCGTCGAAGAAGAAAATAATTATAATAACAGCAGCAGTAGTGGGTGCTTCTTTGGTAGCATTAGTAGCCATCCTCGCATTTGCAAATTACTTCCGAAGCCGGAATAGAAATAATATGACTCAATCCAATCAGCAGCAGCTCAAAGTGTCAGGGACAAAACCCGAAACCAGGTTCGCAGTGATGGGGCGAAAGGTAACACTACAATCTGATGCTCATGGTCAAATAATAAAGGGAAGGGGAGCAGAGAGCAATGGGAAGTTGAATTTCGTGAGAAACGATAGGGAGAGATTTGAGTTGCAAGATCTGCTGAGGGCATCGGCTAGGGTTCTGGGGAATAGCAACATTGGATCTTCCTATAAAGCAATAATTTTGGATGGGTCAGCAATGGTGGTGAAGAGGTTTAAGGAAATGAATAGAGCGGGTAAGGATGAGTTTGAACAGCATATGAAGAGGTTGGGAAGATTGTCGCACAGGAATTTGCTACCACTGGTGGCATACTACTACAGAAATGATGAAAAACTTCTTGTTTCTGACTTCCTTGAAAATGGCAGTTTGGCTTCTCATCTCCATGGTATGTGTATATATACTTTTTTTTTTCTTCCCTTTTTTTCTACACACATTTAATAAATACACTGAGGCTATCATTTTTATCATTCTCTCACAACATTGCACTCATTTTTTCAGTGGAGTCATTTGGATGTTTATAGCATTCATTGTGTTGTTAAGAAATGTTTGAATGTGATCAATTAAGAATTGATGATGATTATTCCGGACAAAAGACACTATATATTCATGATGCTGTTATTTTCCCCTAAAATGTTGGCAGGGAAACGGGCAGCAGGACAAGCGGGGCTTAACTGGCCAACTCGACTGAAGATCATAAAAGGAGTAGCCAGGGGCTTAGACCACCTTTACAAAGCGTTCCCTGATCTAGCTCTATCCCATGCCCATCTTCAGTCTTCCAATGTCCTTCTTGACCATACTTTTGAGCCCCTTCTCACTGACTATGCCCTGCTTCCTGTGCTCAATTCAGATCAAGCTCAACAGTTCTTGGTTGCCTACAAATCCCCTGAATTCGCCCAAACCGACCGCATGTCTAGGAAATCCGATGTTTGGACCCTCGGCATTCTCATCCTCGAAATATTGACCGGTAAGTTTCCAGCCAACTATCTCCGACTGGGCAAGGGTGGGAACAAGGATTTGGCGGCTTGGGTTAACTCAGTTGTTAGAGAAGAGTGGACAGGGGAGGTCTTTGATATGAACATGAGAGGTACTAAGAACGGCGAGGGCGAAATGCTTAAGCTTTTGAAGATTGGGATGTGCTGCTGTGAATGGAATGTGGAAAAGAGGTGGGATTTGAGTAAAGCGGTGGATAAGATTCAAGAATTGAAGGAAAGAGACAGTGATTATGATGATCTTAGTTCCAATGCCAGTGAACCACAACTATATTCTTCTAGAGCCATCACTGACGATGATTTCTCTTTCTCTGTTAATGGCTGATGCTTCTTCTTGTTATTGTTAATATTTTCATTTTCCCCAATTATATCGAATTTCCTTTTAATTCTCCATTAAAAATAAAAGTTCGCATCTTTTCGTTTGATCTTTTGAAATTAATGCGAACTGATCTGAATTACACGGGCTTGTTCTTGTTTGTTGATTTCGCTCAAAAAACTGATTAAAAATTACCGCTTTTTTTTATCTTTCCCCATCGTGTGTTCTTCTGACTGCCGACCACACTGACTGTGATACAAAAGAGTAAAATGAACAGAAAAGCGTAAAAAGGTAGAAAAAAAAAGAGCTTGCTAAATTATGGAATCGGAATATTACCAGGCATATTATTTCGCAATCGACAGAGACTGGCAATAAGCTCCCTCTCCCCCTCTATCTTTATTTCAAACATTTTGCACGCATAAATTCCCTTCTCTTGGGGACCCCTCTGTTCTATTTGCTTATCCCTTTCTTTTGGGATATGTATTTCCCTCTTTCATTCCAGTTTATTTCCTGCATCCTCATCCCCCAAAACCTGATTGACTAATTCATCAACCCTTTTTAAGGTATTTCAATTTGCCTTCTCTTTATTCTCTTGCAAAGTTATCCTCTTCTCTTTCAAATATGCCCTATAATAAACTTATCTAAAACCTCTCTTGCATGATCATACTCTCATAAAGTGATGATTTTTCTTTCTATTGTACCTTATTATTTATAGCCAGTTCATGCATGAATATTTGCTCGGTTATGTAAAGTTGCTGTATTTTTAATTGGTATTTGCTTGTGATAGTTGAATAAAGGAATCATTTCATGACGTTGAGTTTTCTACTTGCGTGGCATATTGTTGTTATCTACTGCCTCAACTCCTAATCGGATTTCTGCTACACCCCGGCCGTTGGATGTACAACACGTAAGTAAAATATCATCATATTTGCTTACGTGTTATACATCCGACGGCTAGGTGCATATAAATCCTAAAAGATTCTTTTTGTAAATGATAAACCTCTATGGTTTTCTTTCATTGTTAACCTTCTTGTTTCAGAGAAAGTGTATAAAAGGGGAAGAGTTCATTTGTTGACAGTTACAATGTCAGGACTTGATTATCAATCCATGGTCTCGGATAGCAGAGGCTTTGTAACAAGTTTAGCATCCCGAGGGGTTGAATTCCTACTTTCTCGTGAAGATAATAAGGTAAGCCCTTTTGAACGGTTGTCTATTAATTTTTTCATGCATACAAATTCAATGTAGCAGAAAGGGTCTTCTCTATTGTTGCTTTAGCTTTACTTGGGGAAAGATGGAAAATTTTCCCTGGTTCTTTTGTTGGTTTATCTTTAAAGACCGAGTATTTGATTAAATTAGAAGACTGAGACACGAAATCTTGTTATATGTTTGTTTCAGGTGCCCTTATCATCATGTGATGGGAAGGTAATTTGCCTTTTCTTCTCTGCTAACTGGTGCCGACCCTGTAAAACCTTCACCCCTCAGCTTGTACAAATTTATAATAGCCTTAGAGCTGAGGGTAAAAACCTAGAGATTGTGTTTGTGTCCTTTGATCGTGATGAGGAAGGATTCAAAGAACACTTAAAGTGTATGCCATGGTTTGCAGTTCCATTTGATGTGGATTTGCATAGACACTTGAGCAATATCTATCATGTCCAACATATTCCATCATTTCTTTCATTGGGTTCGGATGGAATTCAGATGGAAGAAGATCTAATTGAGATGATCATAGATTACGGTTCTGAGGCATTTCCCTTCACCAGGAAGAGAAGAGAGGAACTAAGGGCCATTGATGATGTAAAGCGCCAAGGTGGGAAATTAGAAGAGCTTTTGGCACATGGAGGGCGGAATTATGTCATATCTAGAGATGCCAGGAAGGTGATTTACTTTAATGATCTCTTGTTCTCTACAATTATATTATTAATCTAAACTAAATGAAGTGAAGTTGGATTTTTCATTTTGAAATATGCATCGCAGATATTAGTTGGTGAACTTGTTGGGAAGACAATAGGGGTATATTTTGGTGCACACTGGTGCCCTCCTAGCCGTGCCTTCACTTCCCAACTCATAGAAGCCTACAATGAATTGACAGCCAAAAGAGAAGGATGCTTGGAGATTATTTTGGTCTCGACAGACAGAGACATTAAAGAATTTAATGCCAACCTAAGTAACATGCCTTGGCTTGCTATTCCATTCGAGGATAGGACAAGACAAAACCTGTGTAGGATCTTTAACATTAAGGGAATTCCAGCTTTAGTGATTATTGGGGAGGATGGAAAGACGAGGAGCAGGGACGCGAGGAGCATGATTTCATTGTACGGTGCTAAGGCTTTCCCATTCACGGAGCAGAGGATTTCGGAGATACAAGAAGCTTTGAACAAGGAAGGAGATGCATTGCCCCGGAAAGTAAAGGATATAAAACACGAACATATGCTGAAATTGGACATGGCTAAAGCGTATGTATGTGACTTCTGTAAAAGGCAAGGGAGGTTCTGGGCGTTCTCCTGCGACGTTTGCGATTATGATCTTCATCCTGGCTGCGTGGAAGAATCCTACGCAGAGTCTTTGGATGCTGATACTGCTGCATGAATTTAATTTTCCCCTTTTAGAAATGGAATAATATTTGAATAACCGAAACGAAGAAAGTTAGAAAGAAAGAAAGACAGCATGCAGGTCAAGAACACACACATATATATATACTGATATCAGAATGTAGTGATGTGAAGCGCATTCAAAGATTTATTACTAATTAATAATATAAATCAATTGCTAACTATAATTGCCTAGTCAATTAGTATTTTATTGGAGGATAGGGACTTGCATTAGTTTTGTGATTTATTTAATTATTCTAATATAAAGACTTAATAAAGAAAAGGGGGCAGTTATTGGCGGTAACAAACTTTGAAACAGTAAAAATAAACATGGCTAATTGAGGAAAACATAGGAACGGATTTTTCTGTTAATTGTCTTGTATTGTTGAGAAGAAAACCAGAGAGCCGTTTGAAGAAAATACAGGAATATTTCTTTCTTTTTTCTTCTCTCTCATCTTGCAGAGAGAGAGAGAGAGAGAGAGAGAGAGAGAAGAGGAGAAGAAAAGAAATTTTCTTGTGGAGCTTCAAATCATACGAGGAGAATTTATTGGAAATCATAATGTTAAGATCGCAAGCAGATAAAAGCGGAAACGGAACAGTGGCCGTAGCAATTGACAAGGACAAAAACAGCCAAAATGCTCTGAAATGGGCGATTGATAATGTTGTGCCAAGAGGCCAACAAGTCATTCTCATCCATGTCAGACAAAAGCAGAGTATGTTACTTTCAACCCTTCCATTCTTTTTCTTCCGCAAAAACTGGTAAAGCAATATCAATTTCAATGGCAGGTGGAGACGGCGGAATGATTTGCAGGGAGTCTGATCCCCATTACAAGGAGTTCTTCCTTCCTTTCCGGTGTTTCTGTACACGTAAAGATGTATGGATTTGGTTGATATTTTTCTTTCTTTTTTCACAAAACTAATTCAATGCCTGAATTTCAGATTGAAAGCAAAGATGTGGTGCTTGAAGACACAGACATAGCAAAAGCTATAGTTGAATATGTAACTCAATCTTGTATTGAAACTTTAATTGTCGGCGCATCTAATAAAACAGGCTTTCTCAGGTTTGTAAAACAAAAATCATATTTTTTTGAGTCAGTGCGCACTAAGGCACAAATGGACCCGAGAGCCTGGGCGCCAGTGCACACACAATCATACAATTTTTTTTTGAATTTAGAAAGATATAATACAATAAAATCATGCTATTATTATTATTATTATTCAATTACGATAACGTAACTGATTAATAGAAGCTATACAAGATAAGTCCTATCACCAGTTTTCTTTATTGTAATAACTAAACAAAAGTACATATGAAAAAGCATAATTTGAGAAAATGATATAGTTTCACTTAGTTTGATAAGCTTATTCTCAGAAGATTCAAAGTCACAGATACACCAGGGTGCATTCTAAAAACTGCACCAGATTTTTGTACGGTTCATGTGATATGCAAAGGGAAAATTCAATCAACAAGAACAGCTTCCCGCCCTGCGCCATCACCGGCTCTCTCTTGCCAACCTCCTAATCAACAACAACATTCCACTAGACCGCCATGGGACACTTTCCTTCCTAATGCTAACAGCAGCGGCGGCAGCAGCACCAGCAGCAACAACAACGTTATTAGTAGAAGAGGTTTGTTTGTGTTCAAATCTTGTCATGTTTTAGTTTGATTTCCCTTCCAAATTCTAAATTTTCATTTGTTCTCTTTCTCAGTATCACTTCCTGAGAAGCCACCAATAGATACACCTCCAAGGTCAAATGATGAAACGGACTTCTTCAGGTCTGTTTTACTAATCATATTCTTATTGTTTGTTTCAAAGTGTTATTATTATTGGTGTTATCATTATTACTGTTATTATTAAAAACTTGCAGGTCACCTTTCACAAGGAGAGGCAATAACAAATCATATGGAGAACTTGGAATGGCAGGTGAAACTGACATTTCCTTCGTTAGTTCTGGCAGACCAAGTGTTGACCGCCTATTCCCAGCCTTCTATGATTCTTTAGACATTGGCCGCAACCAAAGGCCTTCCAATGTCTCCGAATCTGAGACCGCTGATTCTTTCTTCTACGGAAGAAAATCAGTAGACATTGGCTCTCCTACTGACTATCTATCATCATCATTGTCATTTGAAACTGACAGACAATCCGTTTCGTCTCAATCCCTGGTAATTTAGTTACTTTTTTAACAGCAATTATGGTTGAAAAGTGCTTCTAGGAATTTGACCTACGTCTCCTCGAGTTTGGGTTTAATAGCATTGGTGACATGTATCTGTGAAACAACACTTATCTGCATGCAAACGTTAACTCTTGACTACAGGATGACGTTGAAGCTGAAATGAGGAGGCTCAAGCTTGAGCTCAAGCAAACCATGGAAATGTACAGTACAGCCTGCAAAGAGGCTCTAACAGCAAAACAAAAGGTGAACACGTATATTATGTATAGATAGAGCCAAATTCATATGTTACGATCCTTCAGCATGACTTATGATACAAAGTGCGTTTGTAGGCAAGAGAGCTTCAACTTTGGAAAATGGAAGAGGAACGAAGACTGGAAGAGGCGCGACTAGCTGAGGAAGCTGCGCTTGCCATTGTAGAAAGGGAGAAGGCAAAGTCAAAGGCAGCACTTGAGGCTGCAGAGGCAGCTCAGAGGATTGCAGAAATAGAAGCAAGAAAAAGAATCGATGCAGAAATGAAGGCAATCAAGGAAGCAGAAGAAAAGAGAAGGGCACTTGATGCTCTTGCTAATTCAGATGCCAGATATAGGAAGTACACTATTGAAGAGATTGAAGCCGCAACAGACTTCTTTTCAGCTTCTCGCAAGATTGGGGAGGGGGGTTATGGACCAGTGTACAAGTGCACTCTAGATCATACAAGTGTTGCAATTAAGGTCTTGCGTCCTGATGCTGCACAAGGAAGGTCACAGTTTCAACAAGAGGTATGTGTGGTGGATGATTAAATGCAAACCTCTAGTTATTATTTGATTAGGAAGATGATAACAATCAATTTTTCAGGTTGAGGTGCTAAGTTGCATAAGGCACCCCAATATGGTCCTTCTTCTGGGAGCATGCCCTTCATATGGATGTTTAATATACGAGTACATGGCAAATGGGAGCTTAGAAGATCGTTTGTTCCGACGGGGAAACACTCCTCCTCTGTCATGGCAACAAAGGTTCAGAATAGCATCTGAAATAGGAACCGGGTTGCTATTCTTGCACCAAGCAAAACCTGAGCCACTTGTGCACCGTGATCTAAAGCCAGCAAACATATTGCTGGATCGCAATTTCGTAAGCAAGATTAGCGATGTTGGATTAGCAAGACTAGTCCCCCCATCGGTTGCTGACAGTGTGACACAATATAGGATGACATCAACAGCAGGGACATTCTGCTATATAGATCCAGAATATCAGCAAACAGGGATGCTGGGTATAAAATCAGACATATACTCGCTTGGAATATTGTTACTACAGATCCTAACAGCAAAACCACCTATGGGTTTGACTCACCTTGTTGAAAGGGCACTTGAAAACGGTACATTTTCTGAAATGTTGGATCCATCCGTGCCTAATTGGCCCATTGAAGAGGCTGAAAGCTTTGCGAGGCTGGCACTCAAGTGCGCTGAGTTAAGGCGGAAAGACAGGCCAGATCTTGGCTCTGTTATACTGCCCGAACTCAACAGATTGAGAACAATCGCTGAAGAAAACATGCATCTTGTAGAGCCCAGTACCGGTACTCCCGCTACTACTTCCCAAGTTTCTCTAGAGCTAGTAAGTTTTTTTTTTCCTCCTTCCATCTTTCTTCCTTCTTCTCAGCACCATTACAGCTTGATACTGACAATTTGGTAGTTTTCTCCACAGAGTGGTACCAATGCATCTGAAGCAAGCTCTAAGTCTCCTTCCACTCCTACAGATCGCCGCATTGCATAAAGCCATGTGAGGAAGTATAACGGGTACAATACGGAGTTTGTGATTTCTCTCAATCTTGAAGTTGTCTAGTCAGTATGTAGGCCACAAATGTTCATTTTTTGCTGTCCACTTAGTTTCTAACTCAATAAAATTAGCCATAATATTCGAGTACCCAATCTCTTGTAGCACACAACAGAGATGATTATGTCTACAATGCCCCAATAAAGGTTGGGGAAGATCATGTATTTGTATTTTGACGAACAGATTCACACATTTTCTAGTCATAGGTAGCAAACAGGCATCGGGTCAATTAAGGTTTAATCACAAAAGCGGCTTTTTTTTTTTGAGAAAACTTACTGTATATAAGGTGTATATGCTCCGGACCTCTGGATGTATGATATGCAAGTAAAACATTATCATAATTATTTATGTGTCATACATCCAACGATGCAGATTCGATATATAGTAAAATTTCGCTTCTTATTAGACCGTTATAATAGTTGAAAAAAAGAACACATCTAAGAAGAGCATTATATTCCACTCGGAAAATTTATTTAGTTATATTTGTTTGATAATGAATTTATATTGAGTTGGATTTTAGTTCATATTTGAATTATTGAAAGTGATAACGATATAACAGTCCAAATCCATAGAAAAAAAAAAAAAAAAAACAGAAAGCCCATAATCAATAGGCAAAGTCAATGGCTAAAGAGATAATTATATAAATATTTTACTTTTTTAACTGGATCCAAAACTTTACCACCATGTTTTCCTTTTTACTGCATTACTAATTTCTTTTATTTGTCCTTTTTATTATTTTGCATTCTATTTTGCCCCAAGTGGATCTTTCAAGTTCCACACTTGTAAGTTATCTCCTTTTACACATTCGAATTTAATTGAATTAAATAGGTTGAAAATTTGAGAAAATGAAATTGGAAAAGCCGCCAGTTAAAAATTGACGATTTAAAAAAAAAATCCACAAGGAAAAAAAAAGACATAAATGCAAGGTTATTTTCATAGTAATTGTGATTTCGACTCTTGATTTGCAAACTAAGCATGTATATTTGTTGTTTCTTATCAAATCTCTATATTTACACTCAATCATCATCCTTCTTCTTTTCTATTTTTGTATATATATAGTTATTCAGCCATAGAGAGAAAAAGTCATAATTTTGTTTGATAATATCTAAACTAAAATAAATTTAAATTAATTGAAGATCAGTGTTTTATATTATAATTTTTTATTTTCTAGTTATAACATTATTATTTTATGTTGGAAAGATATATTTTTGTGGGTGTATAAATTCCACAAAATATATATAATGAAATTTTCTCTCGGTATGAAATTTCTCATAGAAATTTAGAGATAGGAATTTAGAATTTTTTTTTATTACTTTCAATATCGATCTATGAATTTATGTATATTTATATAATAATTATACTAATTTTTTATTTTTAAAATTTAACTTACTCATAATTTATTTCGCTCGACAGAAATAAAAGCAATAATAATTATTAATAATAATAAATATTTATATAATTAATAATTATAATTATAAAATTTTTATAATAATAATAATAATTATTATTATTATTAACACTAAATAATTATAAAATAATAATTATTGTTGTAAAAAATAATTATTAATATTATAAAAAATATAATAATTATTATTATAAAAATAATAGTAATAAAGAAATGATAAAATTAATTATAATAACTAATAGGATATTATCAATTAAATAATAACAGTTTTATAATTATTAATTATTATTATTATTAACATTTAATAATTAAAAAATCAATTATTATGAAATAATAATAATTAATTATAAAATAATTATAAAATAACAATAAAAAATAATTACATAATTAATAAAATATAATTAATTATAAAACAATATATAATAATAATTATAATTTATTATTAAAATTCAATAATTATAAAAATAAAACTATTAATAATAATAAAAAATAAGTATAAAATCGATTATAATAATAATAAAGTAATAAAAAAATTAATAATAATAAAAAATATATATAATTAATAATGATAATTAATAAAAATTATAAATTAAATAATAGCAGCAAATTAAATATAAAATTAAATATAATAAAATAATTAATAAAAAGAATTAATAAAAAATATAAATTAAATAATGATAATAATATTTTATAATTATTAATAATTATATATTAATAATACTAATAAAATAATAATAATAATGAGATCATAAATTTTATGAAATAATAATAATAATTTAATCAATTATATAATAATAATTATTAAAATTATTTTTTAAAAGTATGTATAAAATAGTAATAATAATTACTAAATATTTTTAAAATAATAATAATAATTTTAATTTTTAATTTTAATTTTTAATACTATTATTATTTATAATTAATATTAAATATTTATATTTATAATTTTTATTATTATAAATATATTATTATGTAATATTACTATTATTTATAATAATAATAATAATAATAATAATAATAATAATAATAATAATAATAATAATAATTGAAGTAGATTGACTTTGGATATAATTATATTTACACTGAAATCAAATTGGAAAAAAAAAAAAGCAATACTAGCTCAGCCCAGCCCAGCCCAACTCAACTTTGCAAAGAAATACTACGGATGTCTTTCAAACAGCAGAACCGGATCCTTCGCATCTCCTTTCAGTCATCTGCTCTGTTACCCTCGAAAAGGAGGAGAAGATGAAGATTCCCCGTCTATCTTCTTGAATCATACCAACTGCCTTGCCTCTTATTTACTCCTTTGCAGGGTGCGCCCTTTTACTTTCTTGCTGCTTCTTTATTTTTGAACTTTTTTCCTGCAATTAATCCAAGCTCTTGGCATCTTTCATATATCTTCTTTTTTTGGTCATTTTAGTCCAAATTCTTCCTTTTCATATGTAGGCTTTGCATTCCTTGCTATATATTGCATTCTCACAATTTTTTTTTATCTGTTCCTGCCATATACTCGTCGGACGATGGGAAGCCTTTTTCTTTGTGTGCCATCAAAGTCCTGGCAGTTGCGTTTTCATTTGTTTTTATTATATGATTTAGGGTTTCATGAACTTCCCGAAATGTTAATGTATGCTCTTATTCGATTTCATGGACTGGTTTCTGTCAATCAAGAGGCAAGCAAGATCTCTTTCCTTAGCTTATCTGGTTGATTAGTTTTATCTTCTTTTTTCACTGCATTGTAGAGCTGATTTAGCAAATTAAAGTTCTCAAGTGTTTGCTTTACTTCGATACAATGTAATACTATTCCATGTTTCAGTTTTGCTCCCAATGACATTGCTTTCTGCCTTTCTATACCGTTTCGCTGATTTATGCCCATCTCTTACTGCGAATTTCTCCAAAAAGGCCAGTCTGAGGTTAAGAAAAGTTCAATACTTGCTGTGATTTGGTAGCCCTGATTTTTCATTTCTCCGTCATTTAATATTTTTACTATATAGAGTTTAATGATAGGCTCTGTGATATGCTCAGATTTTGAAAACAATCTTACTGTGGTACTTGATTTTTTTTTTCTGTTCACAGCTTGCAAAAAGTAACTTTACTTAGAACGATGGACCAGCAAACTCATGATTATGCTGCTGCAGCTTCTGCTATAGCATTCGCACAGCAGCAGCGCCAAACTCCCACTATGCAACCACAGCAGCAACAGTTTAAATTCCATTCTCAACATCAGCATCAACAATTTCCTCCACCTCCTTTTATGCCTCCCCATCCTTCCATGCAACAATTCCCTTATCCTCACCACTTGCAGCAGCAGCAACCTCAACTCCATCCTCACCCACCTCCCCATCCTCACCTTCTTCACCAACAGCATCCCCCTCCTCCTTATGCACCCCATTTACCTCCTCGCTTATATCCTTCTCCCTTCCAGGCCCCTTATGATTCTCCTCCACCACCAGCTCCACCCCCATCTGATCCTGAGCTCCAAAAGCGCATTGACAAGCTTGTGGAGTATGCCACCAAAAACGGTCCTGAATTCGAAGTCATGATTCGTGAAAAACAGCAGGATAATCCTGCTTATAGTTTCCTCTTTGGAGGCGATGGCCATAACTACTACCGCTACAAACTCTGGTTATCTACACATCCCCAAGGTGGTCCCTTCAGTCCTCCTTTTCCACAATCATCTGTGCCAATGATGCATCCACCTCCAAACCAGATGATGAATCCTGCTGTTGGGCCCTCAGCCTCGTTAGTGGGTGCTCCACCAATGCACCAGCCCTCCTTTCCTCCTTTTTATGATCCACAGCAGAATCACCACCAGCACGCTATGCCTTTTGGAGCACATGGTCGACTAGACTTTGACCAGTCATCTAAGTCTTTTGAAGGTCTTTCTGGTCCTCTTCCTACTGATGTTTCAATTGAGCTAAGTAATGTCCTTAACAGTCTGAATGGTACTAAGGAATCAATCAAAGGTGCCAAGACTTGGTTCATGCAGAGGTCTCCATTTGCACCAGCTCTGGCTGAGGCTCTGAGGGACAGGGTGTTTTCTATAGATGATTCTGAGAGACAGCTGCATATTATATATCTTGCTAATGATATTCTTTTTGACAGGTATGTTCCTATGGTTATATTTTGTGTTGAAACCCGATTGCTTTACTGTAATGAGTTATATTGTCAGCTTCATGTTTTTTCATTAATTTTTTATCTGTTCCTTTTCCCTCCAATGTGTAGATGCCTTCTCACTAGCTTCTTTTATTCTTGTGATTTAATAGATTTGTTGCTTTGAACTTTGATGCTTACTGTATCTAATATTATTTTTTGGTATTTTTTTGGGACTTGAATCAAATTGACTTGGTCATAGGAAGTTCATATTCAAGGAATCAAAAGGTATGACGAGCCAGGGGTAGTCTGCTTTTGTTTTTTTTTTTAACTCTAAAGTGGGAGCAAGATATGGTTATCCAAGTCGTAGAGTAATACGGGAAAAACAAGTTTGCTTGCCAATATGCTAACCTTCTATACATAAAGTAATTGCGCTAGCCATAGTTGTCAAAGGCGCGCCTCAGGCGCGCCCCGAGCAAGGCGCACACCAGTGCGCCTTGCTGAACTCCAGGCGCAGGAGCGTACCTGAGGCCCGCCTTTCTGTGCCCGGAGAGGTTGCTTGAGGCGCGCCTCAGGTACAAAAA
>CAOJCR012991253.1:0-17163 GCA_948330485.1 Euphorbia neoarborescens | reverse complement strand
TTTGTCTTTGGTTTTGCTTTTATATGGCACAAAACCCTAGGTAGATGTGGGCTTGGGTTATTGGGTTTTGGGCTTGGGTTTGGGTTAAGGTGGGTTAAGGTTTAGGTTTAAGGTGGGTTGGGTATTTTCTCCGGTCTCGGTTGACTGTAAAATCCCGCAAATATTTTATTCCGGCCTGGCGATTTCAATTTCAAAATCCGGGGGTTAAAATACACTTGTAAAAATATTTACAAAGGCACCGGATAAACCGGGTTTCATCACTGCTCGTTTAGGAAAAGTCCCGTGCTAACAAGATGACTACCTTTATTGGTTTCATTCAAAGATATTGTTCAGATTGGCTAACAAACGTAAACAGGTTAATTCCTAACACACTTAGTTCAGAATTTCAAGTATTAACTTTGAAAACAAACAACGAAGCTCACTTTTTGGGGACAGCTAGACAATTACAAAGTCTCCATATCAGAATAATTTTCCTTCAATTCAGCATTCAACATAAATACCATACATACCAACACATAAAACAAGAAAACCAAAAATCAAGACTAATTTATTAAACGATACTATACTAGCATACAAACACAACAAAATAAAACAAAAATTGAAGCACATGCAATGCCACCCCACACTTAGATTGCACTTACTCTCGAAAGTGAAATGGAAGAAGTACAGAATAAGTGTAAAGGGCATGAGATAGGGAGGAGGAAAACTCATTAAAAATCCTCAGATGGAGGCAGTGGCATTTGGGGCTGCCCCGAGGGTTTATCTCGGTTTCCCATCCCTCTTGCAGCCATACACTTGATCCATGGTGCCATTATTGATTTCTCAGTTTTCTTGCTAAAGTCACCCCTTAACCCCGCGCATTTAACTCCTTCGAAACTAAACAAAACAAACATACAAATGTAAAAACACAAAATCAAAAATTATTTATAGTTTACAAGTGCTATGTTTATAGTTTGAATAGTTCAACTTTCTCTGATGTTCGTTTCACAAAAAACGTAGAGGAAACACCTATTCTTGCGCTTCTTCCTTCGTGTCATTCTCTTCCTTTTTCTCTTCACTTCTTTACCTTGTGCTTCAGGCGAAACACCCACTTTAAGAGCTGGAAGCTCCGTTAAGGATGACTCGGGCACCGATTCAACCATTCTCTCCAGCTTGTTGAACCTACTTCTCTCTTTATCCTTGCTTACTCCTGCTACCTCCTTCCTTTCGTTCTGAAGACCGCTCTCTAACCTAATTTCTAAATTACTGCACAAATTCTTATCAACACTCACATCAGTAGAGCTAGTAGAGGATACAATATTGCAATTCTCCGAATCTAAAGAAGCATACATAGAGTTGTATACATCGAACGTTATCTCTTCATCTTGCAACCGAAATATTACCTTACCTCCATATACGTTAATTAATGTTCTTCATGTTGCAAGAAACGGTCTCCCAAGCAATAATGGTATTGCGGTATCTCCTTCCATATCTAAAACCACAAAATCAGCTGGAAAAATAAATTTATCTATCTTTACCAAAACGTCTTCCAAAACTTCATGTGGCTTTATAACGGATCCATTCGCAGGCCGTAGCATCATTGTGGTGGGTTACGGATCTCCCAATCCAAGCTTCTGAAACATAGAACAAGGCATCAATTTGATGTTGGCTCCCAAGTCGTATAAGGCATCGAAAATTTTCAAATCCCTTAATTAACATGGAATCGCGAAACTCCCTCTATCTTTCACCTTCGGTGGAATATTGTTCTTTATTCGAGCTGAACTTTCAGCCGTCAGCGACACCACTTTTTCTCCTTCTAACCTTTCCTTACCTATAAATAACTCCTTGAAAAATTTAGCATATTTTGGCTTCTTACGGAGAGCCTCAATCAATGGTAAATTAATTTTCAGCTTCCTAAAAATTTCAAGGAATTTAAAATCCTTCTGATCGAGATGGGGTTTCCTAACCCATTGAGGGAAATGTAGTTTAGGCACATAGACACGAACTGGATCAAAAGTTTTCACATTATTAAACATGTTAGAAGGAGTTTCAGAAAATGGGTCGGGGTTTCTTACCTCTCCTAACCCCACCCATACCTAATTTGTTGGACGTTGACCCTTTGCCTCAGATTTTTCTGCCTCCACCTTGCTAACACTCACAACAGAGATTGAGTGGGCTATCTCCCTATGTTTACGATTAGGGTTCTGCTCGGTAGTACTAGGAAGACTGCCGAAAGGCCTCTCTTGCCTTTTCCTACTCATCTGAGCCATCTGATTACCTAGATCTCTGTAATATGCCTCACTATCTGCAAGTCTAGATGATGTCTCTGCAAGCTTACCCGTGGTGTTTGTAAGCTTTGATGAAATTTCTTTTAACAAAGATATAATTCCATTATCTTATCTCAGAGGCGGGGCAGGCAATGCTAGAGGTTGATCATATTGAAGTTATGGGCCTTACCTAACCCCTGATTACGATGCTCATTTTGAAACCCGGAGGAGATCTCAACACATTTTGATTATTACCATACGAAAAACTCGAGTGTTGAAAATCTTCTCCCATAATTATTATTATTGTACGAATTATTGTTGGAATTAGAGTTATCATACTTGAAATTACCTCCCGCGTAATTCGCACTTTTCGATCCTTGAGCTAACGAATCGCCCGCTACAACCTCCACATATAATGCACATAGCTGATTGGGGTCCCCCATTCAGACTTAATTGCTCCATCACCATACCAAGTTTCTTATTCATTGCGTCCATTGCTATCGACTGTTGCGCTTGTTCTACCAAATGGACGTCTCTTCTTGTTGGTGTCTCCGGTTTCCAGTATGAGCTCTTTCTTGCTAATTGTTCAAATAACCTTTCTGCTTCACGTGGTATCTTTATAAAAATATCCCCACCTGTAAAAGAATCTACCATAGCACAATTAGTAGGAGTTAAACTGTGATAAAAAATACTTACCTGATCAATGTTTGATAGATTGTGGTGAGGGCAATTTCTTAATAATCTGTGAAATCGCTGCCATACGTCACAAATAGTTTCCATTCCAAATTGGTAGAATGCAGAAATCTCATTCTTGAGATGAAAGGTTTTTGACGGTGGGAAATAATAAGACAGAAACTCCTCTTCCATTTGGTTTCAAGATGTAATTGATCCTGGCTTTATAGACTTGTACCATTCCACCGCTCCTCCTTTTAATGAAAACGGGAAAAGTTTCAACCGAATCACATAATGTGGTATGCCATTCATCTTTACGGTATCTGTCACCATTAAAAATCTGTCAAGAAAATCATTTGGGTTTTCATATATACCTCCACTGAATTGGCCATTTGATTGCACAAGCTGAGTCATGCTAGTTTTAAGCTCAAAATTATTTGTCATGACTGGTGGAAGGAGTACTCTGCTTCTATTCCTAGGTATGTTTGGAGCCATTAATTCAGACATTGCCCTCTCTTCTTGAACTCCTACATTGCCTTTGGTAAGGTGTAGCTCCCGTTCCCACATCTCAGCTTCAAATCTCACTCTCTTCTTAGCTTCATATGCATCCCTTTCAGCCCGTTCGGCCTCAAACTCTGCCCTTTGCCTTTTTAACTCAGCTCTCAAATCTGCTTCATTCATAGCTGCGGTTAGATTTCTTCTCGCTCTTCGATTCTTGGGAAAAGTACGTTCAATTTCTGAATCAAAGAACAAGGGATTAGTGTAATGACTGTGCACATACCGAAGAAATAATAAAAATAAAAATTAAAAACAAAAATAAATTAAAAACAATACAATGCATACAATGCTCAAATCAGATATTCGACCGTTGGTTCGATGTCGTAGGAAATTACTCTCCCTTGTAACGGCGCCAAAAACTTGACACACATTCAGTGGTAGTTGAAAACTAATTACAAAACCGCTCACTAAAGGGCAGTGTACCCTGTCCCTGACATGTAATAATCCTGATAAGTAAAGGTATCGATCCCACAAAGGAAGTCTCTACAAGTACTAAATTACTAGGCTTCCTAACGTATTTGAGCGAACAAATAATTGAATTGAATTAAAATTGGAAATTAAATCTAAATTACTCTAAACTAAATTACCCTAATGATCCACATTCATTCTTTATCCTTACCGAATTCAATTAATCTCCTAAGGCTGTTTATCCGACTTCTGAAAATTATCCAAGGATGTCAATTTACGCAGAAATTCAATCGATGACAAAGGAATCAATTGTAAAACCTAGCTCAAACAAAAATCAATGTGAAAGAGTAGCATATCTACAGATCGCGGTTAAGCTCTAGTTTGTTAAGACCTTTTTAGGAGGTGAACTAGTTTTAGAGGTTCAGAAACTACTGGTTGGTAAGTTTTATGGAGTTGTCAATTCTAATGATTTCCTAGGGTTTAATCTAGGTAGAACTAAGTATATGTACCTCACTAATAAATCTGGATCTCGCGAGACTACAAACACACACAGAATATGCGAGCACAAGACTTTCACAGTCAAAACTCCAAAATAATCAAACTGACTCTTACGCAAGTGATGGAAAGATTTAATGAATTATAATCACAAAAGTTTGGTGAAAAATCGCAAATTAAACAATTGGAAAGAGTAAGAAAGACTTATTCCAATTAACCGATAACCGTATTCAACGGTAGGCTTGTGCGAAGATAAAGACTATAGAAAACTTCAATCCGTAGAGAGTAATCGTAAACGGAAAAGTCATGACAATAAACACAATCCTTAGTCGAAATAATCAAATTCAAAGTACAAACCCTAAAATCTCCATTAAGTTGTAGGTACAAGAATTGAATGAAAGATAACCCTAACTAATGTTCTCAAGACCAATTTATATGTTCCCAATTATTGAGAAAATACCCAAAATAATTAGGGCTAAAAGAGGTAAAGAAAATATAGAAAATTAGGTCAAAAAACACAACTTCTAAGGTAATCCCGACTGGTACTCATCGAGTACAGTAAGTTACTCATCGAGTACTAGCCTTCCAAAGCCTTATTTGATGAGTAGTTGGTCAAGTAAACATTCTGGTTGTGTTCTGCGCAATGTACTCGACGAGTATAATTTCTACTCGACGAGTACTTCTTTAGTGTTGGACAGATTCGTCGCTTCATCTTCTTTTTGTCATAACTTCTTCATCCGACCTTCGATTTTGTTGATCTTAGACCTGCTGAAAAGCTCGTAGCATGAACTCCATGTTTTCTTTTGATGCCTACTCCGAAATCCCCCTCTATTGTCCAAGAAAATTAGCCCAAATATATAAACTTCTTCTCTCTCCTAGTCGGACTCCAATCCCATTTCCTTCTTTAAAATCAACTTAGATATACACCCCTGCATCGCCAAAATCAAAAAATGGGTCGAACTAACCAAGTCCTCAGTTTCACAACCTCAGACTAACAAAAATAACCAAAACTACAGAAAAATCATCAAAATAAACCCAAAACCATAACTAACAAAGAAAGAGGAAAATGCTTGAAACATAAAATATAAAATCCAAATATTAGTCAAATTATCCATCCACAGGGGTCTATAAAAGCCTAGAATATAAGGTCAAAACTGACCTTATTAGGCACATGAATAAATGCCTTGCAACCAAAAACCTTCAGATGAGAGTGTCCAACATCTTTGCTAGTCCATACTCTTTCTAGAATATCAAAATCAAGAGCAGTAGATGGAGATCTATTGTTAACATAACAGGCTATGAGAGTCGCTTCTCCCCAAAATGACTTAGGTAACTTTGCCATTTTGAGCATGCAACTGACCTTCTCCACAATAGTGCGATTCATCCTTTCTGCTACACCACTTTGTTGTGGAGTACCTGGTACAGTCTTCTCATGTTGAATTTCATATTTAGAACAATAGTTCCCAAACTCATGGGATGTATATTCACCACCATTATCAGTTCGGAGACATTTTAATTTCTTATTAGTCTACCTCTCAACCATATCATGGAATTTTTGAAATGACTGAAATACCTAATCTTTTGTTCTCAGGAAATACATCCACAGCTTCTGCGATGCATCATCAATAAAAGTAACAAAATATTTGTTACCTCCTAAGCTCTCTGTCTCAAAAGGACCACAAAGTCAAGGACACTTGATTTTCTGCTTAATGACTTGTTGAATGAGACTCTATATTGCTTGTTGAATAGGCAGTAGTCATATGGTGATAGTGGTGTATCATTAGTAGAAGATAGTAGTGCCTTCTTAACAAAAATTTACAGCCCTTTCTCACTGATGTGAGCCAATCTTCTATACCATAAGTCTAGTGAAGATTCTTCTTCAATGGTATGCAATCCAACTTTACATATGACTGCATTTGTCTTATACAACGTACAACACATGCTTCCTTTTGCAATCATTAAGGAATTTCTAGTAAGCTTCCATCTTCTATTCTCGAAGAAATTCTCAAAGCCTTTACAATTTAGAACACTATAAGAAATTAACTTGAGCCTCAAATTAGGAATGTGTCTAGTTTCTTTAAGAATCAGTATGCAGCCTGTATTAATCCTGATACGAATATCACCAACTCCGATAATTTTGGAGCAGCCACTATTTCCCATCTTCACCGTTCCAAAATCTCTTGTTTTGTAACTAGTGAAGAACTCCTTGTTAGAAGTGGCATAATAAGATGCTATTATGTCAATTACCCACTCCACCTCATCTGGATTTGAGACTTGTAAACATTCTTCTTCATGATTGAAGGAGGAACAACAATTTTCTCAGCAACGGCAGCGGTGTTTTTATCTTCTTCTTGGTTATTGCCATCCTTTTACTCTCTTTTCAGCTTTCGACAGTTCCTTCTCAAGTGGCCTTCTAGTTTGCAGTGATAGCATTTGACCCTGCCTCTACACTTGGACCTTCCTCTGGACCTGTCTCCTCCTTTGGATTTATCGGGATTATTGGGACCACTATTCTTGCTACGACCTCTATGTTTTGTAATAAGAGCTTGACTATTGTCGGTGACCACAGTTCTTCTCCTTACCTTCTCATTGAGTAGAGTACTAACAACGTGGTTCAAGGATATCTTTCGATCTGGAGCCGAGTTAGTCAAAGATATCACTGGAGTATCCCAACTCTCTATCCCAACTCTCCGGTAGAGAGTTTAATAATAACAAGGATTTTACCTCATCTTCTAATGCAGTCTTCATAGAATATAGTTTATTAATAGAACTTTGAAATTCATTCAGGTATTCAACCATCAGGGTACTCTTCTTGTATTTCATATTGACAAGTTTCCATATGAGGAACAAATTATTACCGGCTTTTTTTTATCATAGAGATCCTGCAACTTCTTCTACAGCTTGTGAGCAGACGTTTCCTCTAAAAACATGGTGGAAGACATTGAAGTCTAACCATTTGGCGAATAATTCCAATAACCTTTCGGTTCAACTTGTTCCATTCTGAATCTTTCATTTG
The DNA here is from genome assembly GCA_948330485.1 of Euphorbia neoarborescens. Classification (NCBI taxonomy): domain Eukaryota; kingdom Viridiplantae; phylum Streptophyta; class Magnoliopsida; order Malpighiales; family Euphorbiaceae; genus Euphorbia; species Euphorbia neoarborescens. The sequence continues at coordinate 9,768 of CAOJCR012991253.1, read as the reverse complement.
TCTAGGTTGGCATCGTCTCCTTCTATTGCTTCATGCATATCTTTGCAGTATAAGATATCATCCATCATGAGCTTCCAAATTGACCAGTTAAAATCATTCAATTTGATCATAGAACTTGTTGATGAACCTTCCGTTTTAATTAATATAATCACCTTCTTGGAACCAAAGGCTCTGATAACAGTTGTTATGTCGCACAAAATTAAATTGGTAACAAAGTGATATGTATAAATTAAAATAGAGTAATTACGATAAAATAACGAAGATAAAATAAAGTAGTAAAGACACATAATATTTACGTGAAAAACCCTTTTGCAAGGAAAAAATCATGGGACGCCAAGAAAAATAGCTCCACTAATAAATAATGGGGATACAATAATCAAAGCTCTCTTCAGCACAACCAAACCTGAGGTATATAATAATTTTTGAGAAATTTGGAATATCCAAAATCTAAATACCCTTACACTGACACAGTGTAGTATTTTCCAAACTCTCAACTCTCCCTCTCAATATTTTACTCTTAATGTTTATTTCTCTCAAATCTTTGATACGTTTTGGATTGCAGGGATGGGGTATTCATAGCCAAATTGTGAGATTAATTATCAATTTGGTTGGCCAACCAATTTGATAATTAATCAAGTTAGTTTTCCTACCCAAAGAAAAATAAATTGTCAAAAATTAAGGTTGGAATATTCAACATTCTACCCTCTAGCCGGTCGGCTCAAGAACAACTCCCATGTCGACTGCAATGACCAAGGTGTTTTCTTTATAGAAGCCAAAGCCAATTGCCGCCTCTCATACCTTCTCGAAAACAAATATTATAGCTTTTAGAACTACAAGTTCATACCTCTGCAACTTGATAAAGCCGGTGACTTATCAGCTTTATTTCAGGTTACCTTCTTTAACTGTGGTGGATACGCTATTTCTTCCACTATGTCACATAAACTAGGGGATGATTTGTCACAGTTTATGTTCCTGAATAGTTGGGATGCGGTTGCTAGGGGGAATAAATTTGACATTCCTCCCTTTGGATCAGCTACTCGATTTCCACTGAGAAAGTCACCGGGTATTGATCTAACTATTGTTAAGAAAGAGATCGTTGTGAGGTTATTTATGTTCAAAGCCTCCACCATAGCCGCTCTTCATGCAAAATATAACTTTAATGGTGAAATGTTGTCAAGGGTGCAAGCCTTTGCTGCTTTTATATAGAGCATGTTCATAGCTATTGCTCAAGCAGAAACTGGTAACAATAACAAGCTATTGTTTTATAGAAATTTTGTTTTGCACCGTTGGTGGTATGCCCAGCAGACAACCATATGGTCGATTGAAACAAATTTAATTTCATCATCTTATTCTAACAAGAAATTATACAATATGCCAGGCACGTAGCCACGTGGTGGACGCAAAACCAATACATTTTTGTCATCTCGTTCCAACAAGTACATCTGTAATGTGTTAGAGTGAGGTGACAAGCTTTTATTAGTCCCGATTCACAGCAACTACTAAAGTGAGATGACAAACTTTTATTAGTTCAGGTCTATAGCCACGTGGTGGATCGAACATATGATATAATCTCTTGGTGATGGACTACTCCTAGCCGATGCTTCATGCTATGGGAAAATTATATAATACGTCGAGTACACAGCTACGTGGTGGACCGAAACCAATGCATTTTTATCATCTCATTCCAACAATTACATATGTAATGTATTGGAGTGAGGTAGCAAGCATTTATTGGTATCAGTCATAGCCACATGATGGACCTGACATATGGTACAATTTCTCTACGCTATGTAAGCAATCATGGTTACATGGTGTAGTGCCATAGGCCCAATAGTTTAGGAGTTAGCATATTTAGTTATAACTAAAGTCGAATCGAAATTGAATTAAAATATAAGTTTAATTTGGTTTTTTCATATACTATGTTATAGTTTGGATCACTTCTGTTTTTAACTTAATGTTTATGTGAATCAGAATTTTTACAAACATCTTGATTCCATACAGCAAACAGCCAGTACATGATGATTCATGTGGCGAACTTGAGGCCAAGAGCAATTCTGAAGATGTCGGAGGTATCATTTAGGAATCCTTACAAGATAGTTGCAGCTGTCATTGATAGAGATGGTGCTAAAAGAGATGTTGAGAGTTATGAAATGGCCAAGAAGATGAAAGATTCCATTCAAAATGTCAACTATGACTTTGTAGAAAAGCTTCAAAAGATTGATGTACACTTGAATTTATTAAAGAACTAACCACTAAAGTTGCCAAAGGACAAATTTGTTTATATATCTTCTGTGTAACTTTTTGATTTACGAAGCTGATTTCAGGTGGGGAAAACCCAACTGGGTAGCTTTAAGCTGATTGTTTTTTCAAGAATCTAGTAATTTTTCTCGAATCGAAAGAAGGGCAAACAATAGAGGCATGGATTAGCTTGAAAGAAGAAGAAATGGCTAAGTTTGAGATTGATAGTGTTCTTCTTTCACATGTTTCATCTTCCTCAAATGACAAGTTTTAAAACACAAAGCTCAATGCTTATTCACGATTGTAAGGAACCAGTCAAGATAATAATAAATATTGTTGATGGAGTAGACGAGCAAGTAATAAAGTTTTTGGAACACGGGCATTTCTAATTTAGTGGAAATCTTGTGGAAAAATAAGTTTTGGAGCCAAACTGCAAATATTAAAAGTTTTTTTGGTTGAATTTTCATTCGACAGTCATCTAGTTATTTCAAAAATGAGTCAACAGTCAAAAATCATCACTTTATTATGGGTCCATTGTTTTTTGGCTATCCGAAATCGTTTAGGTCTTTAAATTGTTGATTTTATGATTTTTTGGGACTAAATCACAAAATTCTGAAAGTTTTTGTGTAATTTATTTCTTTTCGAAAATAAAACCCTAGATAGAAGACTGTATAAGTTATTGTATGGTATGTATTTTATTCAGTTTTTTGTTAATGAAATTTTTGAGATTATTTCTTCCAATTCCTTTGTTTTTTTTTTCGAAATTCAAGGTTTTGACGATTGTTAGTCTTGTATCATACGTGATCAACAAATTTTCAATATCCCGCTGTGTCAACTATGAATTAAGTCTTATTCAACAAATTAAGCATTTAGATCAAATGGTTGTTTGATATTGTACCAGAGCCGCTTACGAGAGGGTTCGAATCCAATATTTGTTTATTAAAAATAACACAAAGCAAAGCGAGTCTGTGTTGAACACGTTTCAAAACCAAAGAATATTCGCGTGTGGAGTGTGTCAAGATAATAAAAAATATTATGATTGAACTTTATTCTCCATTTTAAGCTTTTGGATATAATGATTCCTTGACTGAAACTACCAACCAAAATGTATTTTTTTATGTTATGTTAATTGAACGAAGCAATAAAACTAAGGGTAAATTTAAAAAGTATGTCTTGTGATTTCACTTATTTGGAAAAGGAAGAATGTGGAACTTTTTTAATGTAAAATTGGAGAATATTGTGGTTTCAAAATTTTGAATAAAATGACTATTAAAATATTTGTATTAAAAATTATAATATTGTATAAAGTATTTTTGTTTATTTAACATTCCAATAATTAAACCAAATTTTTTTTCCGTTGAGTTTTATTTTTAATTACTGTTTTGGTTAAAATTTTAGTAAATGAAAATTTAGTGTTTTTGTGAGACAAATGAAAGGATTTATAAAAACAATAGAAATTTTAAATATAATGGAAATAATAGCCGGATTCGATCCTATAAAAAACAATAGTCTCAAAATTCCTTCTTTATGATTAATCAGAATTTCAGATAAATTACATAATATTCAAACTTCAAAATATAGAATATCATCGCCATTGCGATCGATAGAGAAATTATCTTTGATCCTTCTAGATAGAGAATAATAGTTTCATCAATTACGGGGCTCGGACTCAAAATCTATAGTTTTGCACTCACTTTTTTTTCCAAAAATATGGTTTATGATTTTATATTTTTTGTGGTAAATTGCAGTAATGGTACACTAACTTTACACCTATTCCCACTTTGGTATACAAACTTTGTTATGTATAGCCGTGGTACAGAAACTTATATGTGACCTCCCACTTTAGTCACTTTATCTGTGACAGCAGGTTTTTCCTTAGTCAAACGCAGTCAAACTGCCACATCATCAATTAAAAAAAAAATTAAATAACCCTAAATATAAAATGACACAAATACCCTCATCTTTTTCCATCTTTTTCCTCTCTCCACTATTCATCTTCTTCCTTCTTCTTCCTCCTCCCCTTTTCTAAATCTCAAACCCGAATTCCACTCTCCATTTATCTAATCACTCAAACTGAAAACTGAGATTTGAATGAGAAGAAGCCAAGCAATGGAGCATAAAAGATGCTCTCGGAATTCACTATCCCAAAAATAGGCTTCTGGTTTGCATACTCGAACACAGAACCTATCTGCGTCCAATTTATACAAATCTATTAGCATATATTTATCTGCACTATAACTCTTAACTTAACTATTTGTTTGGCATTATTAATGTTACTGCATGTAATAAAATACAACCGAGATCTTAAATTTCACAAAAAAAAAATCTCATTTAATTCTGGTCAAAGTTCTTGAGAAAATATAACATGCCATTATCAGATCAAATTATGGAAGAATAAATCAAGAGATTATTCATTAAAATTAAATTAAGGTCTCAAATTGCCACAATTTAAAGCTATATGTCGTGTCTCGCTCTTTTGTAAGAATATCAGCAGCCAAATTAGGTTAACTGGTACTTCTACTATATTTTACCAAATGAGTATTAATCCTGATCCCATGGCGGAGGCTCATCGGAATCCAGTGAAGACCAAGATGGAATAGATTCTTTAGATTTTTTTATATTTAGCTATGAATCCTTTCAGATAGGAATCAAACCTTTCACAACTTACTCTAACTACCCCACTGAGTATCATCCTCAATAGCTAACTAAACTAACTACTGCATTTCCTCAGCAGCACTAAAAGCACAAGTGATTTTGAAAGAAAAACGCTTAAATAAAGTTCTAACACTTTTGTCCTTTCTTTGAATTTTACAGAGAATTTTGAAAGTTCTCGGTTAAAAGTCTTGAATGTTCTATAAAATCTAGGTAAACTTACTTGAAGGAAGACTTCTACTATTTATACTTCTCCAGTAAGACTAGTTATTGAGTGCTGGTCCTTGGATCAGTTGCATTATGACCATTGATGAACTTGTTTTTCTTCAGCAAGGGGTTTCTAATTGCGTTGAGATCCTATCTGTACTGATGCAGAGATTGTCTGACTAGCTACTAAAAAGTTTCCTAATATAGATACTGTCCTTTGGTGAGCGTACTGAAAGTATCCATGTTGCCTCACCATTTATAGTAGTCAGAAGTCAGCTTTATTGATTTAGTTAGCACCTTTTTGTGCTTAGTAGTCAGACAGAAAGAAACGTTAATAGAACCACATTGGAAGCAATAGATTAATTTGAATTTCAAACACTTAAATAATATTTTGTCATCTTCAAATTAAGTAAAAATGGGGTTCTAACAATCTCCCCCATTTTGATGATGACAAAATAATTCAGCATCTGAAGTTCTTAAAGTGTTTAAAAAATTTATTTTGGATAAGTAAGCATGTATTTCAGTTTGACATTCAGATGGATAGTCATGTACTGGATAGACAACATACATCATACTGAAAATAGAACACATATACTGAAGGAAAAATATATATTTCATTAATCAAGAATATAAACATTTAGTACATGAATGAAATGGAATACAAGAGATACAACAAACTAAAACGCTAAGTCCTAGAAAAGATTTTAAGTCTAAGGCTTAGATAAGGAAGGTTTGGACTTAGGATCAGAAGATGGTTTTTGGCCAGGAAGTGGTTGTTGCTGAGATGTTTCTGATTGTGGCACAAATGCTTTCCCCCCATTTTGTCAGCATTAGTGGGGGCAAAAGATCTGACCATTGGAATAGCTCAGGAGCTGAGATCTTGAGAGGTCTTCTGGAAATTACCAAGATGAGCATCGATATCAGCTATCATGTCACTCCATTTAGTTTGAGTTGCTGGAGGGGAAGACTTTATCACCTCATTTCCTAAGAAGAGCAATGTCTTGGTATTCCAGATAGCATTCTTAGTAATTAGAGTGGTGAAAGTCTAAAACGCTCGAATCAGATGGCTGTACATTGCCTTAACCTCATTCTTAATTTTAGTTGCCTTGGCAGTATAGGCATTGAGGTCAGCTAACATCTTTGACTGGTTGGCTCGAATGGTCTCTAACGCTATGTTCTGAGGAGCATTCAGATCTGTAACTGTTGTAATTTTCTCACTAAGACTTTGATAATGTTCAGTGTTCATCCTAGTGAGAGACTCAATCTCTGATTGCATCTAAATCTTAACCATTGAAGTATAGAGTGACAGAGCAGGCATTATCTTTATCACTAACTGAATCTCATTCAGTTAGCCCATCATTTTGATCTGAATAGTAGCCTTCTTGTGAGCCATTAAAAGGAAGGATGAGGAGGCCTGTAATATTACAGGATTGTGCATCATTATCTTCAGACTGTTGAACTCATTCATTAGAATACTGAAGTCATCCAGACTGATGGATGAGGGAGCTAAAGGAACAGATGTCTGAGGTAGATGAGCTCAGAGTTGATCAATAAGAGTTTGAACAATATTGGTTATAGGGTCTCCTTGTGCATGATTTGTTAATTCAGGTTGAGATGGTAGAAGTGGTGAGCCAGACGCAGGTTGCTCAGTAGGTTTGGTTATTGTAAACCTGAAGCCTAGATGAGAGTTGAAGAGAAGCGTTTGATGTGAGAGAAGGAGGTTGTTCTGAGGAGGTAGGTTGAGTGGATAAAGAAGGAGTAATTAGTTCAGATGGCACAGAGGGAAGAGTAGGAAGTGGATCAGTATTCTTTCCTTTATTGTTCTCAGGTTAAAGCTAGTCAGTTGTGAGATCTTCTATCTCAACAAGTTCTAGGGACTAAGATTTTGCAAGGAGCTGAGGAGGAGATAGAGGAGTTTGTGATTGAGGAGTTGACTGAGGAATTGTTAACCGGATATGTAACACCTCAGATTTTTTTATGGTGAGAATTCTTACTTTTCATTTAATCATATTTAAAATTCATGAGTTGATTTATATTTTATTTTATTTTATTTTCTCTTCTATCACTTATGTAATAATTTTTAATTATTTCAAAACAATAAAGTTTTATTTACGAGTCTTGTACGTGTATTTAATAAGTTGCATGGAATATGTGGCATGGTCAAAAATATTGTGAGTCAATATTTTTTTTACTGTGGGCCGATTTTTACAAATAAATATAGGAGTTTAGTTGACATAAAACAATTAGTAATTATTCCTAAACTAGGTAGAATCTAAACCCTTGTTTTTAGCTTGATCTTTCCCTTTTTATTCCCTTAATTTTCGAAATTCACTCCCTCCTTATCACTTCACAATTTCTGCCAACCTATATATGAAGTAATAGAAAATCCTATTTTTGGTTAGCCTAATTTCATTCTTATCTTACCATAATTCTAAACCAATTAAAATCCTATCTTTACACCTTACCTTTTTCGGCTAGAACTCTTTTTGGTATAATTCTTCTAATCAAGCTATTGATCCCCTAAATTGATAAATCTCCTAAATTGAGTCCTAAAACCATATTTTATTCTAGTTGGCCGAATTCATTCCCCTCTCTTTCTCTATTTTCAGCCAAAGCTCTCTTGTGAGTGAGTGTGTGTGTTCTTGATCTCCTTCGTCATCTTCTTGGTTTGGTGCAAGCTTTGTTCTACTGTGATTCTCGGACTTTACCATATCAAGTGTCGTCTCTCACTTGGAGTTAGTTTCGTACGTTCCATATTGTTCCTAATCTCGGTTTCTCTACGTTGGTTTTTGGATTTTAAGTGTTTCAAGGTAACTATCTTACCATGCTTTTAAGTTTGAAAATTTGATTGTGAATGTATGATTGTTTTCCCATGTACGTTGGTATTTTATGTGTTATCATTTATGTGTGTACCGAAATTTGGATTTTGGTTATGTAAATTGTATATTTTGATCTTCCATTGATGTGTTTATTATGGATTATTCGAATTTAGGTGATGTTAAAATAATTATGTTGTGGTTCTTAAACTTTCGGAAACAGACAGTTTGAACAAGCTGTGGTATTTTGGGGTTTTCTCCTTCTGTGTATTTCTAAATCAGTTGATTCCAATTCCCATTGTTTTATAACATATATGACTGCATCTTTGCTGAAGAAAGCTTTGTCAAAATCTGTTTCCATGTTACTTGAAATTTTGATGTAAGATGTACTAAAATTTTTGCCTCTGGGTAATTCCAGACTTACACCCTTTCAGTTTTTGGTTGATAAGTTTTTCTATATAACTCGTTTTTGGCTGATTCCAGTTCGTATGTTTATCTAAGATATAGGGTTACAACTTTGTTTTATAACATTTTGGCAAAATCTGTATTTTACCTGCTCAAAATTTTTGTGGAAGTCGATTGATGTTTTCTGTCTTTGGGTAATTTCCAGACTTGCACCCTTTCAATTTTTCGTTGATAACTTTTTTTTGTATAACTCGTTTTTAGCCAATTCTAGTTCTTGTGTGTTTCTAAGATATAGTGTTACAACTTTGATTTTTAGTGCTCTGACAAAATACGTGTTCTGGACGTCCGAAATTTTTATGGAAGTCGGATGATGTTTTCTGTCCCTGGAGAAATTTCAGATTGTAGGCTTTCCAATAAATGTGTCATAACTCTTTCTGTATAACTTGTTTTTGAATGATTCCAACTTGAGGTAATGTCTAAGACATGTGGCTACAACTTTGATTTTTAGCGCTGTACCAAAATAGTGTTTTTTACGTTCAAAAATTCTGTGGAAGTTGGAACCAGAATCTGTCAAATTTTGATTTGTGATGGAAATTGCTTTTATCTTTGGCATGTGAGTTAAATTGTGAGAATTGGAATGACTTGAAAGGATTTCAGGTTTTGGTATGAATGGTTTTCATCGTATGCGTGTGTAAGTTTCGATTTGATTATAAACTGAGTTTTAAAGTGTCTCTTGATAAAGGTTGTTCTTCGAAAAGTGGATTTTTGACTTATTGGAAGTTGTTCGTTTTTTATCATTGTGACCCTTGATTAATCTTAAGGGTAATACCATAGTAGTTCCTTAAGAATGTTGAATTGACTGGGATTTTGGTTTTAGTTGTTGAACTCCCGAGTATGAATTTGTTTGAATTGGTTTTTGAACTCCCAATTCTTTTGGTTGACATTGGTAATTGTCGGGCTTCGATTTTTCTCGACAATTGGACAACATACCAGTAAATTTATTATCTGACCTCTTCATTAGACAGGGGACTTCGGTATTTTCCTCTGTTAATGATGGACCTACTTGGCTTCGGTCTTTCCTTGTAGGTGGTCTTATCGTTCTCATTTGATAGGGGACTTCGGTATTTTCCTCTATGAATGGGAGAGTTTGGTCATACTTAGATATTGATTGATTGATATTGTTGGTGGCTTCGGTTTTTCCACCATGGTGGCTTCGGTTTTTCCACCAGGGGCGGGGACTTCGGTTCTTTCCCCAAGCGTCTGTGCCAATGCAATTGTGATCATTTGAATGGGAGTTATTGATTTCAAATACTATTGTATTATGTTCTATGGAAATTGGTTTTCTCATTTTGAAGTTATTTGAGTTTATCTGAGTTTTCATAACTATTGGTTTTGGAATTATTGTTTTCTTAAATTAAAGTTTTCTTCCTCTTCATTTGTTCTCAATTTA